>JAAGWP010000443.1:0-116697 GCA_013266165.1 Fusarium graminum
CCTGCCTTGCCTTGCCTTGCCTTACCTTACCTTGCTTGACATTGGCCGTGATCGATCTAGACCAGTCAGTGCCGTTGATCACTTTATCAAGCACACCACACCCTTGCTTCCTCCTTCTCTCTTCCGTCCCTTCTCTCCTTCTCCTTCCTTTTCCCCAATCCCAGTGCACTCTCCTCTATTGACATTGGAATACCTTCACATCCCCACTGATACGACCTGATACTCGACATTAAAGAAGCAGAGATTACCCGCCTACTACCTATAAATCAGATTTCTTTATTGGACCCATCGGATCCCCTGGCCCGCGCTCAAAACCCGCCTCCCAAATCAAGCCTAAGAGATCGTCCCCGGTCCGCGGTTCCATTAGCACCAACCACTTGCACTTTCGAGCCGAACCTACCTTACCTTGCCTCTTTTAACATTGAATCCAATTTCTCCTTTTTTTCTCCTTCTTCTTTCTTTTTACTCCCCACAAGAATCTTTAACTTCCCTTTTGGCTTTGGCTTTGGCTTTGGCTTTGTTTCGTTTCGTTTCATCTCGTTTCGTTTCGGGTCTTGGATGTCATACTTTAGATCCTCCGCAACAGGTCATGTCGGCCTTGCTTTGAGATACCATCAGCAACAATACGCTCAGACCCTTCGAATCCATTTGAGCCACACGAGTCATTGGCGTTAACGGATGAAAGTGCTGGACGTCAAAAACAAAGAATGCCCATGATAAATTGGGATTGAGATTTTGACCATCAACTGCTGATATCCACAACAAAAAATCCATTGAATGTGGAATTCACGACTCCGACTGGCCTCGGACTTATACCACGCGATACCACAAGTCTCATAACTCGACGACCTCTTGCTAGCAGTCTATTCAATAACAGCGACGAAAAAATCTGCTGTATCAAAAAAAAAAAAGAAAGAAAAAAAAAAGATACATACGCGAGTACTACGCCAAAATCTGCTACAAATACAACAATCAATCATGGCCAATACGACAGAGGCGCGAATTAAGACCAATCCGCTTATGCCCCCGGCAAAGCAGGAACGTATCCATATCTGGCGCACTGAAGTCGCTTCTGCCCTGCATCTCCCGACGGCCCCATCCCTATCATCATCATTATCATCATCATCCGCAGCCACTCCAGATTTTGATCCCGATGCCTCCTTCGCCACGCCTCCATCACCGGCAGGCTCCAGACCACGAAGCTTATGGAAGCGAATCAGTTGGCGCTTCGGACCCAAGAGACGTACTGCTGCCAATATGGCCGCTGCCGCTGCCGAACTACCTCCCGATGGCCGTACGGCTATGTACCGTGGGCTCGAGAACAGGACGCCTAGGGCTGAAGATCCAATGGAGGAAGAGGGTGGCATATTGGAAAGGGACAGTGAGGAAGGGAACGGACTGCGAGAGAAGCAAGAAAGGCTGGCTCGAGCATCAAGGTTACTCAACCGCCGCACCGGGGAACTGTGACAGTGGCTACTCCACACACCAATTGTCACAATAAAGTGTCTCTTTTGCTTACGAAAGACCCAGGGCTGGTCATACTCCTTAATAGACAGCCCGGAGTCATGTCGACATGTGTCATGATATAACATTTATTCTTCATTAATTCAATGTCCTTTGACAGACAGCTACAGGCGAGCACATATGCGCATGCAGCTGATCCTTTCTAATCTCGAGTACGAGAATGACATGTGATGCTTGCCTTGACCCTGATTTTGTAACCGTTGTTTATCCAATAGCAGGCGAGCCTCGCGAGGTAAAAGACGACACTTGAAAAATATCGGGTAGCACAACGGGTGGAAGTTTAGGCAAATGGCATTCCAGGGCAAACAGCCCCAAGTCGTTACCTATATGAGATGCCAGGCCAGAAAGACCGAGAGAAGGAGCTTAGACTCGTACTCTCCGGTGCCTTCGAGCATGAATGTAGAGGGTGATTTTTCGGAAACAAGTCTTCTTCAAAAGCAATAGGGAGGAAACCATCTCTCCATTGCCTCTCTCCAAGGTTCGTTTGTAAACAAACCAGTAGACACGAATGAAAAAACAGAAAGACATAAGACAAGGGGAGGAAATCACTAACATGAGAAAGCCTTCTTTAAGACGACCCATTAAGACGGGCAACGCCCTGTCGACTTTCTCAATGACCAACGAAGACAGGGAGTGATGGAGAGATACACAAATGCTAGGCGGAAAATAGGTCAACAATAATGTGAAAGGAGGGGAAACTTTGCGATTTATCTGCCATGTAGAAAAGAAAAGAAAACAACGAGAACCGTCAACATTAGAGGTTGGCAGTCAATTTTCTTTCTCAAAGTCCGATGGACAAACGAGACGAAATATTCCGCGCCGTACACTTTCCCTTTGCCAGAACCAGACCCTTATGATTCCTCCCTCTCCATCGCCATCAAAAAAGCAACGCACCGCGTAAAAAGAAGAAGCCTCGTACTATCATCCAGCCCGCCCAAGACAGGCCCAGCTATCCGTGTGTCCGGGGGCAGACAAGTGTAACCGGGGCAAGAATACGTCTCGGTTCCTATATGCCGAGACGCATGTGGTATCGAGGGGGATTAAGGATAGATTTAGGAGGCAGCAGCAGGCGCAGGCTCCTCAGCAGCGGCGGCAGGCTCATCGGCCTTGGCAGCCTCACCCTCCTCCTTCTTGGGAGCATCAGCAGCACCGGCAGCCTCGCCCTCGGCGCTGTCGGAAGAGGTCCAGAGGGTAAGGTTGTCGCGGAGAAGCTGCATGATGAGGGTGCTGTCGCGGTAAGACTCCTCAGAGAGAGAGTCGAGCTCGGCAATAGCATCGTCGAAGGCCTGCTTCGCGAGGTGGCAAGCACGGTCGGGAGAGTTCAAGATCTCGTAGTAGAAGACTGAGAAGTTGAGAGCAAGACCCAGACGGATGGGGTGAGTGGGAGTCAGCTCGGTCTGGGCAACATCGGTAGCGCTCTGTAATTGGGCATAACTGTCAGCGAGGGGCACCAGCGGTCCGGATCTTGCGGCATGTGACTATGGTGGGGGTATTTTGCTTTAGTTGAGACATACCTTGTAAGCATCGTGGGCAGCGGTAGCAGCACCCTTGCGCTTCTCACCAGAGGCGAACTCAGCGAGGTAGCGGTGGTAGTCACCCTTCCTATTGATTGAAAAAATCTGGTCAGCTTCTTCATGCAAAACTTGGAATGCTTTGAATTTTTCCACATGGGGAAAGCACGCATAGAGCGAAATAGGTGCAAGGCTGCATGAGCACAAAAGGGCGGAAGACGAGGGGCCTCAGGCTAGAGGCGGGGAAGATAAAAACGCACATCTTGTGGTAGAAGACCTTGGACTCGCCAGTGGCGGCGTTGGGGATAAGGAAGTCGTCCAAAACGTCGAGGACATCCTGGCAGACCTTCTCAAGCTCGGTCTCAATCTTGTTGCGGTAGTCCTTGATAGTAGAGACATGCTTGTCGGATCCCTTAGATTCCTCCTTCTGCTCGATCGACGAGATGATGCGCCACGAGGCACGTCGGGTACCGACAACGTTCTTGTAGGCAACGCTGAGAAGGTTTCGCTCATCAACGGTAAGCTCTCCGCCCAGCTTGGCCACCTCCTTCATGTAGGTGACCATCTCATCGTAGCGCTCGGCCTGCTCGCAGAGGCGGGCTAGGAAGGTCTTGCTATATTTAAGTAACACGTACGAAGTCAGCGATATGGCCTCCTTTCGATGAGTGACGGATTCCTCGACCAGCCAGAATAATGGTCAAGCGCCGATAGCGTCGGAAGGGAGACAGGAGGGGCCATCAGGACAAACCTTTCACGCTATCACACCACAAGAGTCAGCATTAAACCATGTTGATTAGGAAGATAGGGATGGGGGGAGATGAGCTGGGGAGTGAAAGCAAAGTCGGATGTAATCAGCACAGAATGGACGCCAGAGAGAACCTGTCAAGAATCGCGAACTCCATGACCGGATTCAAACGTCATGTATCGTGGAATAGGGAAGAGGAACCGCGTGGTGTTGATGCCGTCCACGTTGGGCTTCGACTGAGGGGTTGTGCGGACATGGGCGAAAGACAGGACCGAGAGGCAAAAAGGGCATCGCATAACAGTCCTCTGAGAGGAGAAAAGACTCTTATGCAGTGGGTGGGAAGCAAACTTACCTCAGTAGCCATTGTGGAAGATTTTGGGTATTGTGTTGAGAAGAAAAGAGGAAGCGGTCGTAACAGAGAAAATAGATGGAGAGGAGAATGTTTAGAGGTTGAGATTTGGGGTTGGATAAGTAGAGAGAGAGGATGGGCGGGTGAAAGGTAACAGTAACCTCAGGTAAGGTCGAGAGAGAGGAGCTGTGGAGGTGGGGGCCTGAATGAGCACTGGCCCAGCACATCACCTCACGGATAAGGCGGGTACGTACCTGTTGTACCTGTCCATCTTTTTAGGCGGGTGCATTGAAGGGGCAGCCTGGAAGCCCTGGCGGCCTGAGGGCGTGGGCCATGCTCGCCTGAATTTTGGGTATTGTGTCGCCTAGAGGACCGCCCAATTCAGGCCCCCGGGGCTTTATCTTATTGACACCCGCTGACCTGAGGGACCCAGCCTAGGGGACTAAGGTGATTCTATCCACAAACCCAGTCACCGCTCTCACTGGATCCATCCATCGTCAACTTCGCAACACAACCGATACTGCTGTTTGACTTGCGAGTAAGATGAAAAAAGAAACGATAAAAAAGAGGAGACAATAGGGTCTCCCCGTTAAGCGGAAGCCATCCCCGTTGAAAAGTCTAGATGGAAAGATGGGGACTATAGCTGCCCGCTGCATCTAAATTACAGTCCATCTCAACCAGTGCCAGTGAAACCAATTTTGGTGAGGCATGGATCAAATTCATTCATTCATTTCAAGGTGGCGCGCCTCTACCCGGTGTTAGAAACTGGCGGAAACAGCCCGCTACCGTATCTCAGCTTAGGCCCAGCACAATGAACCCACGTGAGCATAAAAAAAGGAAGGGGGAAAAAAAAAAAAAAAAAAGGTGACGACAGACTGGAGAGAAAGACTTCCATCTCGTTCACCCCTCTTCCACCAAACGAAACAGTTGTCGGCCCTTGGCCCTGGCTCGCCAATCCCTCCAGTTCATTTACGACAGACCCCTTTCCTGAATTCACAGGGGATATTCAAGATACGCACGTGCCTTTTGCCTAAGATGTATGTCTGGGTATCTACCAAATGTCCGTTTTGACATGTGAGGCAGAGCTGGCTGCTGGCCTTTTCCCTACTAGAACTCACATAACGCTTGTTGTCTCTGCAGTCGGCATTAGATTGGATGCATCCTCAAGTCAGCCTTGTTGGGGCTGAGCAGTCTGTCATAGGCGGCAGGACGCATCTCACCACGAATCATGTCTGAGATCTGAGAGACTGCCTTTAATAGATATGGAACATCCGCACGCGACACATACCGAAAAAGGCCCCCGAGATTTAGGACAAGATGAACTCATTTCCTAAGATCGTCTCTTGTATTAGCCTTAGCCGCCCACTCCAGCGTCTACAGAGCCCATGAACCCAACCAAACTGCTCAATCCAGTCTGTGCTTGTGTGAATCTGGTCCTGACCCTGATTCTGAGACATCTGTTGTAATATCTGTGTCGAATCCAGAGTCAAACCGCTCGCTGAAACCTGGAACAAGCTGACTGGTGAGACTTAAACGTCTACGCTTGAGCTAAGTCAAAATGCACAACAAGTACTTCGTAAAATGCATCAAATCTCGAGATCTACGGATACCACATCTCGCTTTCGACGAGACAATCCCTGCGTCGTGACTCGATGATTGACACTGGAGATTTTCATAATACCGCTTACAACCCCTCCCATCCATATCAAGCTCCCATCCTTGACTGCCTTGAGATTCCATGGACCTGGATGCGGGAACTGTCGACGCAGTAAGATCCTAGCTTGTTTCAAAGAGTTTTGAACATTGAAGCGTATTCTAGGCGTCATACTTCGTAGCTGACCTAACATTCGAGATATTCGCAACACAGTGACTTTCTCCTCTACCCCACGGGCCCGTCTGCAATCATCCGAAGCCCATGTTCCACCAGAGCCATAGAAGCCGGTTTTGCTCCATATGACCATATATGACATAGCCAAACACAAGCCTTTCTGTATGCTCGTCTCTCACTATGATTTGAGAGTTTACTGCAAAGTGGTCTGTTCCCCCATTCACTCATTCCCTCCCTCTTCAGGGTCCTCACCTAGCTCAAAGACCCTTTGGTATCATTTGACCTGAACTTCGAATAATCCTTGTACAACTTGAATCGGTGGAGCACTCCGTTCAGTCTAGCCCATAGTCGCTGCGGGAGTGGCCGGGGCCGTGAGTTGGCAACCGGTGAACAGTATCCGTAGGATGCCGAGATAATCACAGTGTTCGACATGTATCGATCGATTCAGCAGCATAACCACTTGGTTTATTCCTGCAAATATAAGCATCTTCGCCTTCACGCACCGCCAACTTCCAAAATCATTAGTATAAATACAAGTTATAGAACAAGATCATTTTCGGCGCCAAAAACGTTAGCCAACTCCAACATAATCACGCATAATTCACAATTCCTCAGTCTCTGGGTTTCCATATCGCCCTCTGCCCCAATCTGCAGGATCTCCTCCCGGTACACAAAGCCCCAACCTCCAGAAATAGTCCCGGTGCGCGAACAAGAGTTGCCACAGCTTGAACCTTGAAGGGAATCCATTCGACTCTGCCAACTTGTCTGAGGTTGTCAACAGGGGTTTAGTATGGAATAGGCGGCGTATGCTCATCCACAACGTGTCGTCCGCCCCGGATATACATTTCGGGTCATTGTCGCCTATACAAAGGTAGATGTCTGACTCGGAAGGACTAAGTTCCTGCTTTGCAATATACACTTCACCTGCGTGCGACTTATAACCCCATTCACCCAGAGGAAGGAGTGGCACTGGGTCCTCCTTGTGAGTCACCCGTCTGTATTCGCGGCCTTCGAGGTTATCTTGACCATCTAGATGGAAGGCTTCATCCACGAAGCGTGATAGTCCTTCGTTCCCAACGCGTGGCTCACCAAATGTAGTGACTATGACATCCTCCCACCCTAGAGAAACCTTGAGCTCCAGTGCAGCCAGGCATGCAACGGAACCTCCCAGGCTGTGGCCGACAAGCTGAACTGGATAGGAGGGATATTGTAATTTCAACTGTCTCAGTTGTGGGAGAACTTGACGACGGGCATTCTTCCACGACGCGAGAAAGCCCATATGTACTGTGCAGTTTGTGCATTTGTGTTTAGGTTCCTCGGGAGGTTCGCCTCCGCCATGGTCAGGAGATGGATATGGTACATACTCCTGGGGGATAGTGCTCAAGTCAACAATTGTATTGGCGATACTGTAGGTTCCACGGAAGGCCACCAAAATAGCGGGCTCAACTAAGTCGAAAGGGTCGCTACGATCGTGCTGTTTGATGCCATGATCCACTGCAATATATCCGCAACTGTCACTGAGAAGAGGGCCTGTATTCCATGTGTTGATGAGCTCCAGGGTGGGGAACTCGTTGCAGCGGGATGCACAATCGAACGGCTTTCTCACGCCTGTGGTGCCGATACAATAGGCAATGTCGACAAGGCGTGACAGGCGCTCAAGAGTTGCGAAGAATGAAGTAGATACACCGTCCGTTGTAGGTAGACTCGGGTTGGGGCTGTCATGCCTTAACAGCGATAAAGGGTTGAGAGCGAGGCACGAAGTAATGAAAACAAGTTGGAGAATCAAGAGCTTCGGCATGTCGAGGACGATGGACGGCATAATTGTGTTTGGTTCGCGCATGTCGAAAGCCACGGAAAAGAGCGTTATGGATTGTTGGGAAGAGCCTGATCTTGAGTCTCACGGTCGCATATATCAACTTCGCGTGATAATTCAGAAGTATACCGAACTGAAGAAGCCTGGGACACAAGAGAAGCAGCTATACATGATAGAGACTGTGGTTTGTGTTGGGAAACAGTCGAGTCTAGCGTTGAGAAATCGAATAGGAGGTATAATTGATCGATTGAAGGCGTAAAGATCAGGGTTGGTAGGTCTCGTGAGGAGCAAATCTCGAAACGTTGAGGTCATACGGTATGGATCTTGACTTTGACCGTGACTGTGACGCGGGTGGTGCCTGGTTAGCCTTCATTCATGCCAAATGACCAGCGCTGGAGAGAGAGACAGCGCTGTGAGTGGCTGCTGCTCCTACGCTACCCCGGATTTCGCAGCGGGACCCACCTGGTTTTAACCTTCACTGCAGGCGGTAGCAGACCATGGGTTTGTGCCTGAATAATCAATTTTCATACACAGACAAACCAATTGTTGAGGAATCTCTGCATATAACATATACTCCTTTAAGGTAGTATTATGTGTCTGTCACTAGCTTTCCACTATTTCCACTCTTCTAGGCTACCCTCCAACTTAGCTCTCTAAAGTCATTTCCCTCTCGTTCATCTGACTAGGTACTAAACATCATCAGCAATCCTGTGCACCGTACAATACTCAGGATCACAGGATCTTTTAAATCATTCAGACAGGACCCTTAGGAAGGAGGTGCCTGTCTAGGGGGCTGGAGACTGGTGAAAGTCGCCCGGTGGTCTGTTGAATTGCTTGAGCAACTACCAGTCCTGGCACACTTGAATGGAATCAAAACGCTACCGCTGACCTCATACGCCGGAGTTCTGTTGGTGCCATCGTCAGTATATATCGCTATATGTTGCACCAATGATAACCACTTACCCATCCTTCTTGCTGCAGATACTCTCCATCACCCATAGCTTCTTGGTTTCATCATCCCAGAGAAACTCAACATCGCTGTTGTCACACGCAAAACGATCTGTACCCCATCCAACGATGGGTTTTGAGGAAGCGTTCTTGTGGCAGGTAGTCGTCAACTTGGTGTCCTCGTCGAAAAAATTGTAGTCAAATGCACTGAGCGTCTTGCCGCTGTCCTTGGACTCTGCCTTGAAGCCGCGGATATGGTAGGTATCAGGCAGTGTGCAACCGTTGTCTTCAGCACTACTTTCGAGTAGGGATAGACCCTGAGGCACTGCGTAGGCGTGGGCGGCCAAGGTAACTGGTAGGGCAGATAGAATCAGAAGTCCGAGATGCATCATGAAGTGGTGATGGTTGTGGTTACCTAGGTAAGGTAGTATAAGCACAAAATTATGAGAGTATGTGTGTTATGATGGGGTCAATTTATAAGGTAGTGTAAGGTGTTGTAGAATGGTAGGTTCTCTAGTCGAAACACGGTCAGTTTATAAGTCTACTGAACAAATCATACGGAGAAAACGACGTCAGAGCAAATACTTCTAGTTAGTAACTACTCTACCCTGACTGATGCCTCCTTGCCTTCCCGACACACGCGGCCTGGTAACTCATTAAAACGGGCCTGTTAAACAGTCCAACCCCTTCGTGCAATGCAATTCCACCCGCCGATCATTCTGCACCTGGGAGGAGACATGGACTTGACGGATCGGAGTTGGGGCGGTGCAGTTGATTGGGCGTCGATCTTGTTTCATGTTTACTAGTGGAGGTCGGAGGATTATTACTATGGTCATGTTTACTTTCATTGCCTGCACAGGCTTGAGTTATTCTTGGTAACAACACCGACGTACAGACGAGGCCATTCCACGTCAAGTGATACAAGGACAGAAATAAGGTCTAATCACGAGAAATGGTTGGACTGATAAGCGATGGCTGTCGAGTCAACATGATGCGCATTTGTGTGTTTTGTTTTGACACGCCCGAGATTGTAGGATGATCTGTCAAGGGCGTGGTTGTCGATCACAATGCACAAAGGATTATACTTGACCTTGGCTTGATCCATTCCGTTAAAGGTCAAGCACCAATATCTGTACCGCCCAGTTACATCCCATTTGTTGCTGGCGACCAGTTGATAATCACTCTTGAACAATTCTTGGCCGTAATACTTTCGGTTTGTATCCGCACATTTCGGAGAACTCATAATCTGGATAGATCACTATATGTCTCGCTTCGTTGATGGAGCTGGACAGACTATAATGAAAATCTGATTCGGATACACTCTTGAATAAGACAAGAGATCATATCCAACGGAAAGAAGTATCATTTCATGGTAATAACGTCGTTACCCATGCCTGGGGGGGGGGGGTACCACGAGAGATGACCGCTTTGGACAGAGTGACAAAAAGACTTAGGTAAGTTTAGCATAAATTATGGCAGTACTTTACCTAATCCTTTTCTGATCCTTAGCCTCGACGGTCAAGTCTTTTGACACCCTCTAGCCATGCCAATCAATTCTCTTGACGTTGTTGAGCCTCACGCAGACCCACACCAAAAGAAGAGAAGGTCATCTCCATCTTGACGGCCTCAGGCAAACACACGCACAAAAAATTCGCTTGACCCTCAGCACGTGACCCACAGATCTTGAGCAAGTTGCGCAAAACTTTCTAGATCCCCTCTTCTTTTTTGTTCCTCGAGTTGGAATCTTTCTCGTCAACCCACGTTTCGACTAACCAATCCAGCAACAATGGCCGCTGAAACCCCCGCGAAGTCCGGTCTGGCCGTTGGCCTCAACAAGGGACACGTACGTCTAGGTCTTTCTGTCGCAGTCTCACCTCGTGGAGGATCTCTGCTTCGCCTTCGCGACGGATGAGGGCTCGACAATCATCCAACTAGCAGACGATGGACGCTGACATTTGTCGCCGATATTACAGAAAACCACTGCCCGTGTCATCAAGCCCCGTGTTTCCCGAACCAAGGGCCACCTGAGCAAGCGCACTGCTTTCGTCCGTGAGGTCGTCAAGGAGGTTGCTGGGTAAGTCAACATTTCTTTTGGAGGATACTTTAGCAGAGGATTGGATACGATGAGTGGGAAGGAGATGTGGCATTGAACACAGTGTATGCAACGCCTCGCTGCTCATCATCGAATCTGTTGTTCAAAGAGGAATAGTCTTTAAAGCGGTATCAAACTTTTACTAACCATTGTCTCTTTCATAGCCTCGCTCCCTACGAGCGCCGAGTCATTGAGTTGCTCCGCAACTCCAAGGACAAGCGTGCCCGTAAGCTCGCCAAGAAGAGGGTATGTCGGACGAACCACCGAAACTGCCTCTATACAAATACTAACTCGCACCACAGCTCGGTACCTTCGGCCGTGCCAAGGCTAAGGTCGACGAGCTCCAGCGTGTCATCGCTGAGTCTCGCCGTGCTGGTCACTAAATCGTCTCGATCTGATTTTTGGGAATCTGGCAACGAATGGGGTTCGCATGGATTGGCGTGGTCACGATTTGATCGATTAAAAATATCGGAATTGAGGTTATGCGGCAGGGAATGAAGCTGCGACTCACCGGAATACCAACACTTTCAAGCAATTTATGGCGTAATGATTCAGCCATGTTCCTTTGATCTACCTGTGAAAGGAGTTGCCTTTTCTGGCTGTGTGATTTTCCACTCTGAATTCTCTATTGAATCTCCGCTTTCATGCGCTGATCTGATGACTGTAAAACTTCCTTGACCAACGCCGCCAAATGATCATTAATATACCGGACGTCAACACTTGGTCGTCTATTTCTTGCCGAGCTTGAACCAGCTAGGCATCTTTTTACCGCCCTTATCCCCTGATCCCTCGCCCTTTTCTGCTTTTGCTGGTCGGGCAGCAGGCACCTCCTCGTCCTTTTCATTCGAGATTATGGGCTCAGGTACCCTGACTTGTTGACCTTTCTGAGCAAAGTTAACCTTGAGGAAAGGTTCTTTCCGCACAGTTAATGGGACGGCATCATCCCAAACTAAGTTGACGAGTGTACGTCCTGATAACTTGTAGCCCTTGATCAATCCGTTGCTGGGGCTAGGATCATCTTGAATCATGATCTTGGTTCCTGGAAGGACGAGATGGAAAGGTTGACCGTTGTGAGCCATGACGTATCGGACAGCATCGTAAAGGAATCGCCCGGTGTGATTTGGACTCACTTCCCAATCGCTGCTTGTGTTGTCTGGAAACCGAACTTTGATCAGAACAGACTTGATGGCATCGATCCTAGCGGTTTCCGCCGCAGCTCTGTCCTCCAGTTCACGATCCGAGAGTAGTCTCTTGTTCCTTGAATTCTCTAGTAACCGAGCCTGATGGAGCTGCGCATGAGCAATTGAAGGTGCATAGTCAGCGTCATTGGCAGGAGCTAAGGCTGCTGCAGGCGTTGAACCCGAAGGAGCAAGGAAGACGTTGACGGGTGCTAGTGGGTCATGAGGTTGTGAAGGATCAATTTCCATCTTATCCTCGGTTGTAGTCTCGGGCTCTCCCTCTGGTTGATCCGGTGCTGAATCCTGAGTCTTTCCTGTACGGTCGTCGTTCGTCTTCGAGTCTTCTACCTCCTGGGGTACTTGTTCCTGCTGTTCTTCGGCTTTAACCTCCTCTTCCGTTAGTACGGCCTCGGCCTTTACTGTTGATTCCCCTTCTTTTCGAGTTTCATCTTCTGTCTCTTTGAAGAACTGGCTGATGTCCGTCATGGCATCGTATAGAGTCTTTTCCGTTTGTCGGTAGGTCAATCTGATTAGCACACTTCCAGAGTTGTATCCAAGCTGCGACAATGTCTTCTGGAAATCGGTGAAAGATGACAGTTCTCTTCCCATAATATTAAGAACGGGGGTTTCATAATTTAGTTGTCCACTGCCACTTCCCGAATCGTTGCTCATCTGAGCAACACCACGGGCTGTAATATTGATGTTTTTTCCATTGCTCGCCTGGCCACTCTCGAACTGGCGGAGAACCTTCCATATAGTAAGATCGCTCGGGAACTTTTGGATCAAACGTCCACCTGGAATTTCGCGACCTTCTGGAAGAGGGACTTGAAGGGCCACCTGTATGACAGAAGGTGATTTCGACTTTTGCACGAGCTCGAGCTTTGCGCCGGGGGTCAGACCAGAAGTACGGAATGGAACCGATAGATCGACGGTCCTTTGCCGGTATCTAAAAGAAATTATCAATAGTTGAACAAATGTAAGTAGTTGTTATGAATTCCCGGACATACTTGACAATATACTTGTCACTCGAAAGATTGAGTCTTCTACAAGCTTCCTCCAAGACGTCAGTCAGGTAGGTTCCAGGTTGGACTTTGATGGTGGCTCGCCGTAAGTCGGAAGCTATCACCACGACGTTGGTCGCCATTATTTGAAAGAATATCAGACAAGAGAAAAATAAGGCTAATGAATAAAAGGGTACGTCTGCCCGTAGCTGAAACTGTTGTGAAATAGCAATCGCGGGGATGTTAAGCTTGGATGGTGGTGATGTAAGCAGATTGAATAGTAGTGAGTGGCCAACAGCGGGGTCGTGTAGGTTGGAGGGACCTGACCTTAGCCTGCTCTGGTGCCTGGGATCTGAAGAGTAGAGCTCGGGCAAGCGGGCAGCCACAAGTGATGAATGTTTGGCTGCCTACCAAGGTACTTGCAACATGGACCTTTACCCTGGATGCCAGAAGCTTCGGCAAGGTCCACACTCTAAGGTAATGTTCACTTGTTACCTGACACATCCTGCTACATGATCCGAGATCGAGTTGGGCTAAATTCTTGTCTCAGCATCAACATAATGTGATTTAATTATTATTTACAATCAATGGTAAGTGTTCGCCCTTTCAGCGTATACCATGATAAGCTAAGTAGGCACCTACATAGTCAGTGAAGTACTCGATCAGGACTCCGTACCTATGCAGTGTGGGAATTTTACAATTCTTAACATGACGGGAGTATCCTCATGAGATACATGGAAGCTTATGTAAGGCAAGCTACTGAGCCTCAAACGCCACAGCTCTCAGGCTCCAGCCAACGTGGACCTGCCCGGCCGCGCCAGACTGTGTTTGCCTTACAGCCCGCTTGTACGTACCAATGACCACGGACCTTGCCTAGGTAGCAGCAACCTCATTGCACTGCAACATCTGTAGCTCCAGCCCAGTGACGGGAGCTTCAACCATCCATCTCGCACTCCATTCACTCCACGCCAACTGCTGCTCAACATTCCCACGACGCGACGGTACGATACGATTCGAACTAGCAACAGTCAAAATCGTGGCTTAGTATAACGACTTGCTTCTTGCATCGTCTTCGGCTTTCTCGACCAGACACCCGCTGTTGACTGCCCAGCTTCGTATCTATCCGTCCATCTTTAAGAAGTCATCATGGTACGTCGTCAACCCTGACGCTGCCGCCAGCCAACCGTCATTGATCTCAGAATAACTAACAATTATGTTTCAATCAGTCGTCTCCCTTCTCGATAAGTTCGTCCCCACTGTCCATCGTCATGTCGATATTCATACGAAGCTAACGTCCACTCCCTTGCAGACGGCGGCGCCTGTGTCGCCATGGTCGGAAAAGATTGTGTCGCCATCGCGTGCGATCTTCGACTCGGTGTCCAAGCCTTGACAGTCTCCAACAACTTTCCAAAGATCTTCCAGTACGGCGATGTGTTCCTCGGTCTGACCGGCCTGGCTACCGACGTCAACACCGTGAGCGATGTCTTCCGCTACAAGACCAACATGTACCGGCTCCGTGAGGAACGCCCTATCGCCCCTCGTACCTTCGCCAACCTTGTTTCTTCATCTCTCTACGAGAAACGTTTCGGTCCTTACTTTGTGTCTCCTGTTGTTGCTGGTCTCGACCCCAAGACCGGTCAGCCCTTCATCTGTGGCTTTGACAGCATTGGCTGCATCGACTTTGCTAAGGATTTTATCGTCTCTGGCACCGCCTCAGAGCAGCTCTTTGGCATGTGTGAGGGCCTCTGGGAGCCTGATCTGGTGCGTACTGTCATGCCTGTCTCAACAGTCATACCCAATTTGACATCGGCCGTAACCTGATCATGGATGAACAAACGCTAACAAACGCCTACAGGAGCCCGATGCCCTTTTTGAGACCATTTCTCAGAGTTTGCTTAATGCTGTTGACCGAGATGCCCTTTCCGGCTGGGGCGCCCATGTTTACATTATTGAGAAGGACAAGGTTACCAAGCGATTACTAAAGGGACGACAAGATTAGAGCGTTGGCGATGTGGAAAAATCTACAAGAATAGAGCCGGACAAGGAGTGTTTTACGTATCTTGTATGAATAGATACTCGGCCAACATCACAAGCTGGGTAATGAAAATGCACTTATTCGTCTTGCTTGCACACTTGCGCGTGCCCAGTAACTCACCCACCAGTATGTTTGAATGTAGTTTTTATTCAATAGCTGACCAATTGCAGTGTTTTTCGATTCTCCGTGACGGGAATTGGATAGCATCTACATGGCTAGCTCGTTTTAATCAAGGAGGACTGCAAAGGCTTCCAGGGGAGCCAACGTGATTCCAGCGCTGTTCAAATCATCCAGTGTTCTCCCCATAGAACTAGTCAGCACCTCGCGAACCTTACCAGGCATGCTCCATGCAACTGTGTCTGTGGTGAAGTTGCACACGACGAGACCAGTATCCCTATTGTCAGCCCGCCGCGAGTAGGCAAAGATCTTGTCGTTGGAATCATCTACGAGATGGAAATCTCCATATACAAACACATCCACGTGCTCCTTGCGCTTCTGCAGCACCTTACGGTAGCAGCTGTACACAGAGTTGGGGTCTGATGTCTGCGACGATGCATTGACCTCTTTGTAATTGTCGTTAACACGCATCCAGGGTTCAGCATCAGCGGTGGTAAAACCTGCGTTTGGGCTTTCATCCCACTGCATGGGAGTGCGGGCGTTGTCGCGTGACTTTTTTTGATACTCTACCACATAGGATTGACGAGTTGCGGCATCATTGTCTTTGTGAAGACTGCAAAAGCTGTCAGTATTTTATTGGCCTTCTAATACTCTCTGACTTACTCCCAATGGCGAATACAATCAAGGTCTTTATACTCTTCTAAGCCCCATTCCTTGGGAACATTGGTCATGCCGATCTCTTGGCCTTGATAGATGAAAGGTGTGCCTGACTGGAAGCCTAGGAAGATAGCGATCATCTTTCCGCTGGAAACACGATGCTCAGGGTCATCAAAAGTGAAACGGCTGATCGCTCGTGGCTGGTCGTGGTTTTCCAAGTACAGCGCGTTCCAACCTTCGTTGTCGTACATGAACTTCTGCCACTTGAGGGTGGTGGCTTTCAGCTCCGCTAGGTCCCATGATTTAGGGGTGAACTTCCCCTTGATACCGTGATCGATATCCATGCTAAACCGTACTCAGCTTACTAATGACAAGACGAAAAGCAGAGGCAGGGAAGTTCTAACTCACAGTTCAAAGTGGAAAATCATGCTAAGTTCTCCACGATCACCACGGACTGCTTTGATCAGCTCACGCTCATCTTGCACACAAGGCATCTCGCCAACACTGAAAGCATCATACTCCTGAAGAATAGTGCCGATTTCCTTGAGGAACTCGTGGCACCTAGGACCGCAGGCATAGTACTCGTGGCCGGGAAGTAAAGTCTTATCTGAGTCGGGGAATCTTTGGTCCTTGCTGATAAAGTTGATGACATCCATGCGGAAACCGTCGGCGCCTCGATCGAGCCAGAAGCGCATCACCTTATGGACCTGCTTCCTGACGGCTGGGTTCTCCCAGTTGAGATCTGGCTGTTGCTTGCAGAAGAGGCAGAGGTAGTACTCGTCGGTGGTTTCGTCGTACTCCCAGGCACTTCCTACATTGGAATGAGTGTTGGTGACTGGGGGCAGTGGCCAGAGCGTGCGTACCTTGAAAATGGGCCTCCCAATTGTTGGGGGGATGTCTGTTCCCATTACTGTCGTACTTTGCAGGCTTCCATATGTACCAGTCCCGGTAAGGGTTATCCTTGGACTTGCAAGACTCCTTGAACCACTCATGCTGATCGCTTGTATGGTTCATGACAAGATCAAGCACAAGTTTCATGCCCCTTTCATGGAGTTTGTTTGTGAGGACATCGACATCTGAGATATCACCGTATGGGGGGTCAACAGTGTAGTAGTCGCTGATATCATACCCCTGGAGCCCGGATCAGTATACGTTACACTATTGCAGTCCCGGCGTAAAGGATTTTACAGACCATATCAACCTGGGGGCTCCTAAAGATGGGTGAAAGCCATACGATGTCAACGCCCAGATCTTTGAGATAGTCAACCCGAGAAATGATACCCTTCAGGTCACCAACACCGGAGCCTGTGGAATCTTGGTAAGATGCAGGGTATATTTGGTATACCGAGCTCTCTTTCCACCAGGCTCGCAGGTTCTGTTCAGTGCTGCCCATAATTACTGGTATTGTTGGGTTATGAGGTGAGCAGGTATCGTGGTGTCGTCTGCAGGCTGTCAGCCGTTTATATACATCTCCCAGCACATTCTGCACGTGAGAACGGACGCTCGTGATCGGCCATATACTCACGAGTCACGACGGGCCGATGGAGGCAGTCTTTGTTTAGGGACACCGTGCGCTACACGGATGTCTCAATAAGAACTTTCTCTGTGGTATCTGGATGGAGACGGGGCTTTCAGATCATACTCGTATCAGTGGCGAGTGAATTCGATATTGAGGCTTTAAGCACGACAGCTGCTGTGTAAATGCGGAAGAGTGCTCACAGTGATAGTTACACGGCGTGGTATTCCACTATTATGCAAGACGGCGGTAACAGTGAGACAGTGATAAGAGCCACAGAAGTTGTTCTTATCCTGTTTAATAGATGTCGCGGAGTAATTCCCGGAGAGATGCTGCGGATCGATGAAGTGGTGCCCCTCTTCAGGGTAAATTGTTCGCTGAATACCTAGAGAAGTGGGATATTTCAAAGCATTAGATAGCATTAGATAGCATTAGACGTGCAATACTATATTTTCAGGCATAACTCGCTTTCTTTGAGTTGATTGAACTGGCAGCAAGTATATGGCCGTGGAAACTTGCAACACGAAGACATTAGATGGATTGACGAGTTGATTATGATGACTAGGGTGAGTAGACGCTGAACGTGAAACAGAAAGAGGATAAGCAACGCTCTACAGTGGCCGCGTAGAATACAGTAATTTTCATGATTCTACTACCGATAACTCAAAGCATGACTCATATGAGAACTAGTGACAAGTTACTCCGTAGATTATTTCCATTGTCTTTATGGAGCTGGTATATAAAATATTGGATGGATCCATCATCAACACTGATGATACAAATCATGCTCCACTATTGTACAAAAGTCTCCTAGACCACCGTTGTTGTACTCCATTTATGTACCTAGCCGTTGTAAAAGACTCAATTGACATAGACACTCGCAGCTGAGCCAAACGTTGACTGTATATATACGTAAGGTTTGTACTGTGGCATCCATGCATCAGATCTCATGTCAACAAGCATCTGCTGGTAACCGACTAGGGAAATATATAAAGTCTATATGATAACGCACAGATCATTCACCACACAACACCAACTGTCAATGTTACTGTACCACACTACACCATACGATTGCACCTCCACCCACTGATACACATAAACAAAGAAATGGTGCATGCAGATAACACGTGCCGAGGGTAACTCCGTTGTATTTGACGAAGCCAACACATGTCAATGTTACAGATCATACATGGGGAGTATTACTCGTTTCATATTGCTACTAAATTTGAACCAAATCTCTCCTAGGCCAATGGATCAAGCGATAAATGTTGAAGCATGTTTGAGCCATGGGGAATTTCCTCTTATCGTGACACTTGTAGGTCGTACTAATCAGGGGTCAGATATCCTACTGCATCCCATTTCACGGCCTGTGATGCTATACATGGGGTGTCAGCAAACGCAACAGTTCGCAATCGTGCATGGAACATGTTTCTCTGAGCCACACAGAGCCCAGTGTAACAACAGGACTATTTAGCAGCATTATAAGGTTGTCACACACGGGCAAAAGGACAAGCAAATAAGGAGCTGATGACTGAAGCCAAGAGACACCGTCTCACAGAACCGGGTCAATCATTCGTCACCAAGATCTACGAATAAAGGAAGTTCAAGTAGAAACCAAGCTATGGGCTAGTGGAGAAAAGCTCTGAACGGGAACCGAAGCATGAACTGCTGACTGTAAATGGTTGTCGTCTTTTAGCCTCGGGGTTCTTTTTGTTTAGTCATTTGCCGTGCACAAAGAATAAGATGTTTGTTTTCTTGTGAACAGGAGCGTCAAGTCAAGAAACCAGTATGATGACGAAGACTACAGATAAAGCATCCATGTTCAAGGTAAAGACGACATATCCACGGGTACATACGACTAATGCTATCTGCGACCAAAGACGAAAATTAGATGCGACGCCACTACCCGAGGACACAAAGGCATAATAAGTAACCCGCTGTAAGGGCGTAATCAATATAGGCACCAACCATTTTTCGGTTTGCTGCATCCCCCGTCACAGCATGTATCTTATGCTCCGGCTGAGCACTCAATCAAGTCGTAACTTGATAGAAGTGAATTATACCGGCAAAAGGGTGACCTGCAGACATCCGCAGAAAACCGTTTATAAGAGACAATATCCTTTCACTCGATACTCCTTTCTCATACAGCAAACTCAAATTCAAACTCAGACTCAACAACGACCATCCATAATCGTCCACTCGTGCCTACTAGTACCAAGACTCAGGTACACCTGAATCCCATATCGGGTGTAACCTCCCTGGACCTGCACCTGCACCTGCTGTGGGACGCGTAGCTTCCATCCTTAGCTAGGTAACTTACTACCTACTCCGAGGTGCTGGAACCGTCAAGTTAGGCCTGGGTCTCAGGGCCAACTAACCATGCTAGTGGAGGCCACCCATGGATTACCTCACGCTAAGAACAAGACACCAGCCTCTCTCTACAGTTGACAGACCCCAGTCGCTCTCCCCCAGGTTCGGTCCAAGCGCCAATTCATGACCAAAGTAACGATAATCATCAACCACTGATGACTCCTTCTTTGACGACTCTACCAAGTGGTAGGTCTGTTCTCTACTGCACTTGATACCTAAGTACTAGGTGCTGCCTTACTGTAATACAGCCTCAACTACTCAAAATACACTTGTCTCATTCGTCGAACTATTTCCAGGATCTGAACTTTACTCAATCGTGTCGAGTATCGCCAGGAACAGGAACAGACCAGGAACTGCAGCCTCCTGCGCCGCCTCTTATTTCTAAACAATATTCATTCTCAGGCATGACGTGAAGGCAAACACTACCTACTACGTATTGGGTCTACTCCATACCTTGGTACCTACTACCTACTACCTACTACCTACTACCTACTACCTACTACCTTACCTATCCACCTGTGTACCTTACCTTGAATAATCCATCATCTTTACACCTGCATACCTCACTTTACATTACCTACCTCACCTACCGTGTCTTCTAGAGCTACATGGAACCTGTAGTGCCTGGGTTAGCTTGGACCTTCAACAACCCCGCCGTTCACGATTTACACCCCAAACCTGTCCACCATTCATTGACCTGATTGACCTGATCAACCTGATCAACCTGATCGACTAGGTTGTTATCCTGGCTCTGACGCTGACTGAATCAGTCCCGGTCTCTCACCCTCTCCACTGTGTATGATCGATCAGCTGCCCCGTCTACTCGTCCCTGTCTGCCCTGTCCTCATCCGGACCCTATCCATATTCCTTATGGCCCTAGGGCCCTACTATCAACGCCATCCACGCCTCGGCGACAATGACCAGGAATGAGCTCGTCAGTCGCATCAGCTCCCTTGCGAGCTCTGGCAACAGCGCCGGTACCACCAAACCCGCAACTGTTGAGAACACCTACTCTGCCGTCACCGTGAAATACTCGCCGCCGTCATCATCACCGTCGCCGTCACCGTCGCAATCGCAATCGCAATCGCAATCGCAATCCCAATCGCCATCGTCCTCGACTGCCTCCACCACTCCCGCTCCCGCTTCCGCTTCAACCATCTCCACTCCCATTCCCGCTCACTCGCCTACTCCTAATCCGGCACGAGATGCTCTAACACCAACTCCATCATCCACTGCCGCTGTTTCCATTCCCGCCGCGACAGCTTCCCCTGCTGCCACCTCTAATACCTCGACCCTCTCCTCAACGCCCCGTCGACAGCCTCCTCCCGCACTTAGGACTGATGGCAATGCTTCATTGAGCAACCAGTGGTGAGTTACGATAGCATGCCGTCTCCCGCCTCCTGTTCCCCCGCTGCCGTCTCTCGCCCTGTCGTCGTTCATCTTACCTTCCGCCATCCCACTAAACGCTTTCCCGCATTTTACAGGTCTTCCTTCAAGGATGAGCCTCAGGTCTCACCAACTGCCACCACCTTCGCCTCACGCGCAGGTACCAATGCTCAATCCAAAGACCGTCGCATGAGCGACCTTGCCAATTACCGACGTGAACTCTCTGTGCTCGAGATCTCGCGAGTCCCTCAGATTCAACAGATACCGCCCACCGGCGGCGCGAGCCCTCAAATAGCACCTTGGATGAACCAGACTGGTTCCCCTACAAACTCCTCCAACATGCCGAACACAACCTTCTTCAACGATTCGACCGACAACCTATCCCTCTCCTCACAGCTTTCTCCTGGTCAACAAATCAATAACCGCCAACAACAACAGCAACAATATCATCAACAGCAGCAGCAGCAGCAGCAGCAGCCGCCGCAATACCAATATGCTTCACACCCCTCACAGCACGACGCTCCCGACGCATCGTACTTTGACGGTAGGCGGCCTTCAGCTGCCAGTATCCTTACTGCGAGCAGCCAGGGCAGCAAAACCAGCATAACCCGAGGTGGTTTTCGCAAGCTTCAGGGCTTCTTTGGCGAGGAATTCCCCGGGCGCGATAGCTCAGAGGGTAGCCTACCCACTTCGCTCGCGGGCAAGGACCAGCGCGGGCGCTCTTATAGTCACAGCCGCCCCACACATAGGGATCGCAACTATTCCAATGCCACGGATCATACCCGCGATGCCTCCCCATCATCTTCAAGACCGAGAACGCCCGTGCCCGCCCCAGAGGTGGTGCCTTTTCTCTACCAAGACAACAGTGTACGTATAACTCATTCATCTGTCTCATTGTCCCGACTACTGCCCCATACCCTGCCGGCCTAGTCCGCAATCCATACATTCCTGTCCGAATTTCTCCCTCCATTTGTTTTCCAGTGTCGGGTTTATTTGTCCATTTGTTATCCGAAGCATTCTTGCCAGCTTAGCTTGCTCACTGACACTGGTCTTGTAGGACATCGCGCGATATGGCGAAGCTCCCGTCCGAGATATTATGACCGGGCCCGATCGAGAACGCTATGCTGGTGACAACTCCTCACAAGTCCCTCCCAAGACATCCTCATCCGCAAGGTCTGGTCATTCTATTGTTCATATGCCTGGCCACCACCGACATCACAAGAGCAACGATGACCCGAAAACACTGCGGCCGACACTGAGTAGAGACGATACAGCCATTGGCACCCAATCTTCCCGCGACCGCGGGGGTAGCAGCACCACCACCGCCATGTACTCAACCAAGTCCAGAGGGCAGAGCCCAACGCCCAGCACTAGAAGTGCAGGGATGACCTGGAGCACGAAGTCTACGCAAGTAGATGGTCAAACCTCACCCGGCCACCACCATGGCAAGCGCGGAATTTTTGGACGACTCAGAAGGCATCACAAAGACAAGGACGATGTTGCTCGGCTTCGCGATCTCCCTCCCTCGACAAGATCACTCCAGCCAAAGACATCTAAATCTGATCTTCATCGTCCTAGCGATGTCTCTACTTCAGCATTACCTCTCGCAGGTACTTTTGGACCTGGCGAAATGAGTGACGTCCCTGACACACGACCGGCTAATGCGCAACGCGGAGCGACATTCAACAACAAATTCCCCTTTGCTAAGAAGGCACGAACCCAACGTCCTCATGACTATGTTGAGGATGCAATTGGCCCTACTGATCGTGATCGTAATGACCCCAATAACATATATGTTCTTGACACAAATCTGAACGACATGGAGGGCATCCTGACAAAACCACCTCCGCTGACTCCTATGGACACGACATTTGTCAACAATATTGAACCTGAGCGGCACGACTCTATTATCTCGACAGCCCCCAAAGGTCGCTGGGATGCACCGGACAGCTGGGCAGTGCGCCGTAATACTGAAGATAACTCTTATAATGGCCCTGAGCTCGATGAGATTGGTAGCCCGCCTCGCCCGGAGGAGAAGGGCTCGCCATATTGTATCCGTATTTTTCGATCAGACGGGACGTTCTCGACCCATTCGATGCCTCTGGACTCGAGTGTTACCGACGTTATCTCACAAGTCATTAAAAAGACTTATGTGGTTGACGGCTTAGAAAACTACCATATCATCCTTAGGAAGCACGATCTTATCCGGGTTTTAACCCCCCCCGAACGGCCCTTGCTTATGCAAAAGCGGTTACTGCAACAAGTTGGCTACGAGGAAAAGGATCGAATCGAGGACCTCGGACGTGAGGACAACAGCTACCTCTGCCGATTCATGTTTTTGTCTGCCAGGGAAAGCGATTTCCACGCAAAAACCACCGATATGGGTCTTGCTCGGGCCCAGAAACTTAATTATGTAGACCTCTCCGGTCGCAACCTTGTCACGATACCCATATCCCTGTACTCAAAGGCTATGGAGATCATTTCTCTTAACCTCTCACGGAACCTGTCGCTCGACGTACCGCGTGATTTTATACAGTCTTGCAAACATCTTAGAGATATCAAGTTTAACAACAACGAAGCCAGGAAACTGCCACCCAGTTTGAGTCGAGCAAACAAACTGACGTTCCTGGATGTTGCCAATAATAGGCTCGAGCAACTGGAGCATGCCGAACTCAACGCTCTCACAGGCATGCTTAAGATGAACCTAGCCAACAATCGGCTCAAGCACTTGCCTGCCTACTTTGGAGCATACCTATCGCTCCGCTCTCTCAACATCTCATCCAACTTCCTTGATAAGTTTCCAACATTTCTATGCAGCCTGCCAAGTCTGGTTGATCTCGATTTGAGCTTCAACGCTATCGCGACAATCCCCCAGGAGATTGGCGGTTTGAAGAACCTGGAAAAGTTGCTAATCACGAACAACAGACTTACGCACGCTGTCCCGTCATCGTTTGGACAGCTCGTCAGTCTCCGCGAGCTTGATATCAAATACAACGGTATCTCGAGCATCGATATCATCTCAGAACTCCCGAAGCTTGAGACACTCTCCGCTGACCACAATTGCGTCTCTGCCTTTGTCGGACAGTTTGAGTCGCTTCGACAGCTGAAATTGAACTCGAACCCCCTGAACAAATTTGAGATTGTGGCACCTGTGCCTACACTTAAGATTCTCAATCTCTCTAACGCTCAATTGGCCAGTATCGACTCGTCTTTCGTCAATATGGTCAATCTTGAGCACCTGATCTTGGACAAGAATTATTTTGTTTCTTTGCCGCAAGAGATTGGCACCTTGAGTAGACTTGAGCACTTCAGTATTGCTAACAACTCGGTGGGAGAGCTGCCAGCTCAAATTGGCTGTCTTACCGAATTGAGAGTGCTGAATGTCAGAGGGAACAACATCTCCAAGTTGCCAATGGAGTTGTGGTGGGCAAACCGACTCGAGACTTTCAACGCGTCCTCCAATGTGCTGGAACATTTCCCCAAACCTGCCTCTAGAGCACCACGAGTGCCAGGGGAGGAGTCACAACAAGCACCGCCTCCTGTTAACGGCAGAGCTGCTCCTCTAGGGACGCTGTCGGCTACTGCGAGCTCAGAAGAGCTATCTGACGATCGAAGACCTAGTCAGAATTCGAGCACACTCCTTAGTGTCGGACCATCCCCCCTCAATGCTGGCGATCGTAAGAGTTCTGTTGTGTCTGTCTATGGAAAGGGTGGCCGCAAGACGTCAGTTGTGTCAAGGTCTGCTACGCCATCTAATCCTACGCAATCTGTCAACACGAGAAAAGATTCTGGCATATCATCACGGCTCAACAACACATTTGCCGGGTCCCTGCGAAATCTTCATCTTGCTGACAATCGCCTCGACGATGATGTATTTGATCAGATCACATTACTTTCAGAGCTTCGAGCACTCAATTTATCGTACAATGACGAGATCAGCGACATGCCTCAGAGATCGATTAAGAATTGGCCCCAGCTCGTCGAACTCTATCTGTCCGGAAATGCTCTGACGACATTACCTGCCGATGACCTGGAGGAGTCCAGTCTGCTACAAGCACTCTATATCAATGGGAACAGGTTCACTAACTTGCCTGCCGATATCTCGCGAGCCAAGAACCTCGCTGTTCTTGACTGCGGCAGTAATTACCTGAAATACAACATCTCCAATGTGCCCTACGATTGGAATTGGAATCTCAACCCGAACCTCAGATATTTGAATCTGTCTGGTAACAAGCGTCTGGAAATCAAACAGACAGCTACAGGTCCACTTGGACCTGGCGCCGTCAATCGTGAAGAGTACACGGATTTCAGTCGTCTGCTCAACCTGCGCATCTTGGGTCTAATGGATGTTACACTGACTCAGCCAAGTATCCCTGACCAGAGCGAGGACAGACGTGTTCGTACGTCTGGGTCGCTTGCCGGTCACCTGCCTTACGGTATGGCTGATACCTTAGGCAAGCATGAGCATTTGTCAACGGTTGATCTAGTGGTGCCACGATTCAATTCGTCGGAAACCGAGATGCTGTTGGGTCTATTTGATGGACAGGCTTTGTCCAGTGGTGGATCCAAGATTGCCAAGTACCTCCACGAGAACTTCGGCCACATCTTCGCCCTTGAATTGAAGGCATTGAAAACTCGCTCAAACGAGACACCAGTCGATGCATTGAGACGCTCGTTCTTGGCGCTCAATAAAGACTTGGTCACTATTGCCATCCAGCACTCGGAAGAGAGGCCTCTGAAGGCGCATAGGGGATCCGGCCAGCCTGTGATACTCACCAAGGAAGATCTCAATTCCGGTGGTGTTGCAACCGTGGTTTACATTCAGAGCACCGAACTCTACGTGGCGAACGTCGGAGATGCACAAGCCATGGTTATTCAAACTGATGGCACTCATAAAATGTTGACTCGCAAGCATGACCCTGCCGAGCCGAGTGAGCGATCGCGCATTCGCGAGGCTGGTGGATGGGTTTCCCGCAACGGAAGACTGAATGATCTGTTGCAAGTATCGCGCGCATTTGGTTACGTCGAATTGATGCCAGCTGTACAAGCGGCGCCCTACATCAGTAACATGACTATCAGAGAGCAGGACGACATAATCTTGATCGCGACTGGCGAGCTCTGGGAGTATTTATCGCCCGGTTTGGTGACAGACATTGCAAGAGCTGAGCGGCAAGATCTCATGCGGGCGGCTCAGAAGCTTCGCGATTTGGCTATCGCATATGGCGCCTCGGGCAAGATTATGGTCATGATGATCAGCGTTGCCGACCTCAAACGACGTGTCGAACGGTCCAGGCTTCATCGCGGCACTAGTATGTCGCTCTACCCATCGGGCGTCCCCGACGCCGCTCAGGTCCTCAATATCAGAAGGGGCCGAAGAACCAAGGGTGATGTTCTCGATTCGTCGCTTAACCGTCTCGAAGCGGAGATTCCAGCGCCTACGGGCAACGTGTCGATAGTATTCACTGATATCAAGAATTCGACAAATCTTTGGGAAATGAATTCTAGTGCCATGAGATCAGCCATCAAACTCCACAACGAGGTAATGCGTCGACAGCTGAGACGAATTGGTGGCTACGAAGTCAAGACCGAAGGTGACGCTTTCATGGTATCTTTCCCAACCGCTACTTCGGCACTTTTGTGGACGTTTGCGGTTCAGATGCAGCTTCTAGATGTTAATTGGCCATCCGAAGTCTTGAACTCGGTATCATGTCAGCCTGTATATGACAAGGATAATAGTTTGATTTTCAAAGGATTGTCTGTGCGAATGGGCATACACTTCGGAGATTGTGTGTGCGAGACGGACCCAGTTACACGACGTATGGATTACTTTGGGCCCATGGTGAACAAGGCGGCTCGAATCTCAGCCGTAGCAGACGGCGGACAAATCACGGTCTCAACCGACTTCATCTCAGAAATTCAACGATGTCTCGAGAATTACCAAGATACAGATCGGGGTAATGCTTCTGGATCTGAGGATGCATTTGATGATGAGACATACGCCAGTGCCATCCGGAAAGACTTGAGATCTCTCACTTCCCAAGGCTTTGAGGTCAAGGAGATGGGTGAGAAGAAGTTGAAGGGCCTGGAAAACCCCGAAGTTGTGTATTCCCTCTACCCCCATGCGTTGGCTGGACGCATCGAATTTCACACACAGCACGAGAGGAAGGAAGAGGCAGGTAGCGACAAGCCAGCTGTCCTTGCACCTGGAGCTGAACTCAGTATCGATCCTGATGCTATCTGGACGCTTTGGCGTTTGAGCTTGCGCCTCGAGATGCTTTGCAGTTCGTTAGAAGGAAATGAAGCCCCAGGTCTGCAACCGCCCGAGACAGAGTTGCTTGAAAGAATCAAGCAGCGTGGTGGCGAGGTTACAGATAGATTCTTGATAAACTTCTTGGAACACCAAGTGAGCAGGATAGAGGTGAGTTTGAAACGATTACTGTCTTGGATCTAACTTTGCTGACCAACGATACTAGACCTGCATATCAACGCTGGCAATGCGTCACCTTGCGATCGGTAGTGGCACTATTAAGGAACTTGAAGATCTGCAGGGTCCAATGTCGGATATTCTGGACCAGTTCATGGCCCAAGCCAACGAGTTGGCGCGGTACAAGAAGAAATACGGCGAGCTGCCCAGCCCCGGAAGCAGCGAAGAAGAGGACGATGATGACGACGACGACCCCGACACTGAAGAGGGTAGTGATACTGAGCAGGAGTTGTGATTCACACGATTGGATACAATGAACCCAAATCGGAGCACTTATATATGCTATAATCATCTACGTGATATGAGGAATATGAACGGAGGAGGTTGAACAGGGCGCCTTTTACTGTGGAGAACAAGGGATAGGAGGATGCGTTGGTATTGTTTGATGTGAAATTTATCTGCTGGTCGGTGCGTATTTGTCCCTTTATCCCAAACACTTTGATGGGAGGTGCGTGGGATTGCCTGAGCTCGGAAAAGACAATGGGTTGAAGAGACAGGACATGGCGTTGGACTTGCGGGGAATTAAAGAGATATTGATAACTGGCAGCCTTGTCTGTCAGGGGTTCTTTCTTGTTGGGATGGTGGGTTCTTTGCTCGGAGGGCCATGGATGGCCTCGAGGAGTCTACGCACGCAGCCATTGTCTATACGATATGATAGGCACTTCAATACCAGCTGATGTAGTATTACAAGCCAGCTATGTAGTTCTCTGCCGAAGGGAATGTGATGAAATAACATGTATTACGCCCGTCTAACTAACACGTCTTAAGATCCGGATTCGTGGCGACATTCGAGGTCCAGCCCACCAACCGCCTGTGTGAACCCTGACCAAGTTCCTCAGAGCAGCGACATGAGTGCCCAGTCCAAGAATTTTCTCCCCGCCAATTGTACCCTCTTCGGCTGTGTCTCCTGAAGCTGAAGAGCCCGGCTTGAGAATCTCGAGGCCGTCATAGCCTGTGACCACTCCTACGACCTGCCACTCACCCAACACCATGCGTGGGTCTTCGGCAAGAACGTAGTCGAAGCGCTCCCAGAAACGCGGCCAATAAAGTTGGTCTCCCTTCTCCGTCTTGTCGAAGACCAGTATAGGGGCTGTGGAACCAGGCTCAGGGGTGATGGGGAAGGCAATGGGATAGCCCAATGGGTTCTGTCCGAACAGTGTAAGTCCAGTCATGCAAGTCAAGACATCAGCATGGACGTCTACGACAGGGCTAGGATCGTCACGAGCTATGTAGTATAGTTGTTGAAGTGCATCGCCACCTGGGTAGTTTAAAGAGGAGAACAAGAGCATAACGACGCTGCCTGCAAAACTAACGAGGATAGAGAAGGCGGTAATGACGGAGGCGCAGCGATAGAAAACGGATTTTGATGCGCGTGAGGAGACGAAGTTGGCGCCAAGGGCCGCAGCAGCAGTGAGGGATGGAATTACATAAAAGATAAAGCGAGCCTCCTTATGCGGCTGAGCTGAATAGATGGCAACAAAAAGCAGATTGGGGATCAGCAAGACTTGCGCAGCTCGAGAAGTGGCAGGCTGCGTCAGCGCAAAGATGCCCAACAAGGGGGCGAAAGGATTAAGTAACAACTTGGGAAGCGCTGAGGTGAAGTAGTAGTGCCATGGAGAGATGCCCCATTCCGAAGAAGACCCAAGGATGGCGTTGAAGTAAAAGCCCCATAGCTCCGGCCAGAGTGGTTTTTGCCAAAAGTACGAGTCAATGGGCACCGAGAGGAGAAGCGAAGCCATGAAGGAACCGAGAAAAGTCAGGATCAAGGGGCGCAGAGCAATACGGCCGGTAAGAAGCAGGTAGAGCCCTGTTGTGCCGAGCAGCACAGCGACTTCGGAGCGAAAAATGGCTGCTGCAATAACCAAGAGAGCAATTGCTTGCTTTTGGCGTATAAGTGAGAGTTGGGGCGATGCTTGCGGGAGTAAAAAGGCTGAAGCGACGGTTGCTGTAGTTATTAGCAGGCGCTCCTAGAAGTTCTTCTTTCCATAGCTGCATGACTTACTCAGACCAAAGGCATACATGTTTGGCAACGTCCGCGAGAGATAGTAATTGATATGGAACTGGCTCGCCATAAACACCACCCACCAAGCCGAAACACCGGGCCCATAAGCTCTCTTTAGAGAATGTCTGAATGCCAGAAGCGCGGCAATATTCGCTATGCTAAGCAGGCCTCGTACTACGAGCTGCGCATGCTGGAAGCCAACGACACCAATAATAGGCTGGCTCAGCCCTGCGAGGAGTACAGCGCCAAGGAAGGTACGTGGTACTGCTCCAGGGAAGGCAAAGTGATCGTAGGCGTGCGAGAGACGCTCATGGATGTCGCTGGTGGGTGTTCCATAAACGAGAATGTCGTGGGCTGCCTGGATATTGAAGGATTCCTCGACTTTAGTGTAAGGGGAGACGAGAAGATGAGTGAGTGGGATGGTGATAAGAAGACAGGTCAAAGCAATATCTGAGAGTGGTTAGACGAAACCTTCTGTAATACCATATAGATGAGTGAGAAGAATATTGTGATGTACCTGAGGTCTTCATTTTGGCTGATGTTGAGAGCTCTCAATGAACTTGGTATAACTTCGAGGCCTGTGGATGTCACTGTCTTAGTCGTCCGGCTGAAGATGACAAAAATCTGATTTAGGTAGAAAGAAGAAGGTAAATAGCATGGTGCTCTTCATTTCATTTTCATAACATTTCAATAATAATCTTCATATATGCCAGATTCTATTGTTCTGCATTGTCTAGAGCTTATTACCTCTTTAGGGGTCTTCGGAGCGGCCTAACAAATTTCCCGCAGTACTCCTGCCCCTTTGCCCCTTCCCCATGGCCGTCTCATGGCCGTTTAAAGCCACCTCAGCATGGCAGCTGCGGAAAGAAAAGTACGTACCCGAAACAGGTACCAATCGCACCTACCTTGACTAGGTAGGTCCTTGAGATAGTTACACATCATCGCCAACTTTCAGCAGTCAAACATCAACCTTTTCGATCTTTGAAACCCCCAGCGCCGTCGCCCAAAATGTGGTTCTTCGGAAGCTTTCTCTACGGTATATACCCCTCCTACTATGAAACCCTTAAATGTAGTTAACTAATTCGCTCCCAGTTTGTATCCTCCTCATTAACGCCGTCGCTGTCCTTTCCGAAGACCGTTTCCTCGCGCGCAGTACGAAACCCCCTATGTAATCCAAGCATACCGGCGCATTGTATTTCTAACCAGTAAAACTTTAGTCAACCTCTCTCCTGCTTCATACGACCCTGCGTTCGGTGCAGGCCCTGATGCCAGCGTCAAGGCCAAGATCATCAACCTCATTGCAAGCGTCCGAACCATCATGAGGAGTACGTCGAACATCCCCGCCCAATGCAGCTTGATCTACCCACAAGACTTCTTCGTTGTATTCGGCGACACGGATCACTAACATATTCCCAGTGCCATTGATTTTTGTCAATTCTGTCATCATCCTTTACGAGCTCATACTTGGTTGATCATCAGGCACGTTCTAAGGCATGCACATATGGTGCTGTCATAAAAAAAGATAGAGTAAACTTTTATTGGATCAACGGAGTCCGGCAACTTTGGAACTGGCGTTTTTATTGTTGATATGGCACGGTAGGCCATGCGTGGAAGCCCTACAACTTTTGATGTGAATACGAAATGGAACGAGATAGGATGTAAGGGAGATAGATGGCTTCCTCATAATGTCACACCGAGGGTAGTGTCATTACATAAAGGAATTAGAGTACCTCATCAGGTCGGATTCGCTTTCAGGTGTCTTGTCTTATTTAATGTCTACCTAAAACGAGCCAGACATGATATCTGCCTAGGCCAACTTGGAGCCCTAGATACCGATGTATAGTACAACTGACACGTCGCAGACTAGGCTCCACAACGGTCGTCAGTGATTACCAAGCTTTCCTTTGAGCCTTTGCTCTTGCCCCTTTATTCCATCTTCTACATCTTGCCTCTGTGATTAAACGCTCTTGTACCCAATGTATAGCTCCGACGAATTTCGTCCCTCCCAGAGACTGGGGAGGGCAGGACAACCACCCCTAGGAGATGTGATGTGAGTGCTAGTTGCTCACCTCAGAGACGTCACGTCTCATCATTGTGCTTTTGTTTCAGGTAACGACAGCTTCGTTCAGATTGTATGGGTATCCTGCCGTTCACCAAAGACCATAATGACAAAAAGTATTTTCAGAAACAACCCCTCTCCTTCTTGCCGTATGTGAATGTTATATGTTTGTTGTGATTACGAGAGTAGGTTCGTGCTCTTCTTGCGGCCCAGGCTGAAGCTGAGACGATCTTTGAGCTTCTCGTGTTTATCACTCGAGTCGCCGTTGGGAGTGTCTGGCTGCCCAACTGCCTTATCCTTGTGGAAGAGTGAGAAGCTCTTCCTTGACATTGACTTACTGCCCCGCTTGGTCCGGTCCAGGATCCCGTTGCTTTGAGGTGTCCCGCTCTCCTTCTTCCTTACTTCCTCTTCTTGTGCCGCCGACTTCTTGCTGGCCTCAAGGACCTTAGCAAGCTCGTCGTTTTCATTTCGGCGCGTCTGTACCGCTTTTAACTGGTCTTCTCGTCGTTTCTTTTCGTCAAGCTTGGCCTGTTTCTCTCGCTCTTTTTCCGCTAGTTTCTCGGCTTTTTCGGCAGCCTCGCGCTCCTTCTTCTCTCGCTTTTTATCTTCTTTTGACTTGACTTCTTCCTTATGCGTGCTGACACGATTCAACCCATTTGTCGTGGCTGTTGCTGGGGGCGGAGAATCCGGCTGAGGAGCTGAAGGCATGACTGGGGCGGTTCTGGCATGGGCAAGATTCGCCATAGATTCCTGATGTGAGAGGGGTGAAAGGGGTGACATCGGCTGTGTTGCTTGTCGTCTGAGCGGTGATGTGTCGAACTTATCCCCGTTCTCCTGTGCCAAATTGGCCGCTTCGCTAGCAAGCTTTACCTCTTCCATACCCTCTTTCTCCTGTTCCTCTCGCACTTTTTCAAATGTCGTTTCCTGGTAGAACAACACGTATGCGGTAGCCATTCCTGGCTTATCGCCGAAGAAATTACGGACAAAATTCTTGTCAACAGGCTCAACCATTTCGTCATCGAATAAAATCCATCCTCGACCTGGGACCTTGATAATGGATACGTAATGGCCATGGTAGGCATTACCACCAATGTGGACCACAACCGCATAAAGTTCATACAGTCGATCCGGATCTTCAGCATTATCGGTCGTGTTAAACATTCGCAGGTGGTAAGGGTATACAACCCTGTGAAAGAGTTTCTGCAAGCGACTGTAGTCCTCTGTGTACTTGAATCGCTTCAAGTGAAGTGTCAGGATTTTGGGTAACCGTTTCACCTTCATTCTCTTCTCAGCTTCCTGGAGACCACCACATCTGTCGCAGTGAAATTTATTTCTCTCACATAGCATCTCCTCGGCCGAGAATTTGCGTAAGCAAGATGTTACAGACGAGTGTTCCTCCAGATCAATTGACAAGTCGAGGAATGTCTCGTCGCGCTGAGAGGCAGTCTCGCATGTTAGACACTTGGTTTCCGACGTGAGGACACCCTCGAAAATGTCATGGACCCAACCAGTTGACGGGGAACTTGCCCCGGCGGCATGATTCACCATGGCCGATCCGAGAGCATGTCCTACAGAGGTTGCCAGCCCATCAAGACCATTAGTAGGTGCTTGCAACTGCATCTGGCGAGCTGTGTTTTCAACACTGTTTATGACATCATTCAACACTAAGCCGTAGAACTCATGAGCGTCTTGATGCATCGAGTTTCGAAACATCTCGTTGTCGCGCTTAAATATTTCAAGAAATCGTTGGGGGCTGAGTACCCCTGTTTGTGTGTTGCTCTCAAGTAAAGCCAGAAAGATATCCTTGAGTCCGGTGAACGTGCTTTCATCCATACCATGAGCAACTGCGTTCTCTCGTGCTAGTTCCAGAATAGGTCCTTTGATCATGGCTTGCTTCTTCTTGTATTCTGGTGTATCAGGTTTGTCCTCGGGCCGGACACCCACCTGTCCAGGCAATTGATGGTTCATGTTCTGGCGTTGTTTGATCACTTGAGACGTGCTAAGGCCTTTCTGCTTGGGCAACGTCTCTACAGGGTCGGTAGGCGGGGGTCTAATGGTAATGGGAACTCTCGGTCGGCTGCCAGTTGTCTCTGGCGACAAGACTGAAGGGTAATTGACAACATTGTTTCGAAACGACTCGGAATAGAAAAGAGCTTGGACGATCGAGTTGCAATAACTATGCAAAATGTCAATAAGTACAATGGTTTGGCAAGATGATCCAGTGTGACCCGTACCATGTGTTTCCAAACTATTATCAAATTAGTCAATTTTCTCAGAAGACATCGGTTTGGCGATCAAGGAGATGTAAGAGGGTGTGCAGCGAGTATAGATGGGGTTCGACGTACATTCTCGAGGCCGAAGAAGCGATCGGCACCGTCATCTCGCAGGGGACCTGCGTTCTGAAGCATCTTCTCGAGCGGCGTAAGGTCGAGCACAGGTTCCTCTTTCTTCTTCGCGACAGCATCTTGTTTGTTGGGTGTGGTGGTCGTGGCCTAGGAGCAGAAAGCAAGAGGCATTTTGTCAGTCATGTATACCAATCTTGGCGCAACTTGAAGCGAGAGAGCTGGCAGAGCTGGGGCAAGCCAATGTAGGAACGGGCGGGGAACATGTTCAAGACATACAGTGCCAGAACCCTTTATCTTGTTGAAGAAGCCGGCCATGGCGAAGTGGTGATACCGTCAGTGGTAGCGATTCAGTAATAAGGCCGTGGAATTGGTGAGCCGATCGAGGGACGTTATCAACGGCCGACCCGCAACAGCTGCGCGGCAGCAGCACCTTAGCGAATACAGTCGCAATTGGATAGAAGAACCATGCGCGGATGGCTATGTGTTGGTGAACGGTAACGAGAGAATCGCGCAAGGCGTTGACTGTGGGGGAATTGCAAGCCAAGTCGATCTCAAAGTTGCCGAGTTGTGAGCGAGCAAAGAATGGCGCTGATGCTGGCGCAGTCTCAGACACAGACGAAGACGCTTGTTGGCGTTAGAACTTGGTGCTGACCTGGGGGGAAAGCGAGGCGCGGACGTGTGGCGTGGACAAGATAGCGTCGGAGGGAGCTACTGTACTGATCTAAAAGCCGAACCGGAGACGAAGCGAAGCATAGAGTCGTTGGTTATGGGCGTCGACCTGAAGGAAGAACAGATAGTTTAGCGACGTGAAAGATAGGCTACGTTCAAGGACAGCCTGAAATTGGATACGTAAGAGAAGTGACAAGTCGGCAACATGCAGAAGTAGAGGGAACAAGTAGGTAGGCTAAAGCCCGAATGTGATGAGGGTGGCGGGAGGAACTGCCTGTACGGGACGGGGAACGGGGGAGGTTGAGTGAGAGTCTGGGGGAGATAGTGTAATAGTGTAATAGTGTAATAGTGGAGGAGAAGTGACCCCGACGGAGGAGGATGGACCAGTGATGTCGTGGTTGGATGGATCCGTACCGTGCCCCAACATGGTAGGTGCTCAGTGCTGTGAGTGGAGGTTAGGTCATGTAGGATTTCGACATGGCATGGAAGTCAAGTCATGATGGAAACCCTACAAGTTGCGTTTTACATAACTAGAGCATATGTTGGCAACCCTGATTTATTCCTTTGGTGGATGGAATGTTACTTGATCAAAAACCTACATGTAGACGACAGCGAACGGTTTCTGTCTCGCTCATGGCTAGATCAATCAACTAACATCCATCCGACAACCGGCTGCATCAAACCATGAAAAGGGCTCGCGCAACCCCAGTTTGCCCAGACCCTCAAAGCTCCCAATGGCCTCCCCTCTGACTTGCTAGGCTCTCATGATGGTGCTGACGGTGGATCCCCCCGGAGGCTAACACCCCAGAGCTCACTAGGCTAGGGGCACACGCGGTTACTCAAGTCCCTGCTCCGGGCCCTGTCGGATCATGAGGTAGCGAGTGACTTGAGATCGGTTGTCCCTAAGGATAGAGACTCTTTGGAGTATAATGTTCGACCACGTCTCCTAGCTACTTACCGAGGAGCTTATAACTAAGAAGAAGCTTGAGAAAGAGCTTGCGATGTGGTATTAACACAGATGCAGCCAGAGACGAATTACACGACTGAGCCTGGTGTGGGCGACCGGGCAATGGCATAGGCATACCTAGGACGTACTACCTATACTTGGCCCATACCTACATTCATGGTAACCAGGGCTAATGCTACACATCTCTCTACATGGGGCTCGGAGCAGACATCGGCTCACATTGAAGCGACTAAGAGCATTCGTGACCGCGATGCCAAAGTGAAAGTGCGTCTGAATCTGAAGAGAAAGGATCGAGATCAGATCTCGTACTTACCTCGAGCATTTACTGGCAGGGAAGGTTCCATCAGAGGAGCATCTACCTTAGCTTGTGCAACTGCATATATCTGAAATGTCGGCGGCAACTCCGACCTGTCTACAAGGTGTCAGAAGATTTAACGATCTGAGCTGGAGGGTAAATAAAGATCAGTTGAAGAGAGCCTAGTTTTGTGCTAAATTCGTCGTTTCTCATGGTGCCCTGAGGCCTGTCTCGCGACAAGCAAATATCATTCACAATAAGAGCTCGAAATGAACTCTTCCTCCTCCTCTAATTTGGTCTTCAATGGCGAACGTCCAGAGCCACACGCATGATGCTGCAGTCACGAAAAAGTCCCGCACGGGTTGACTATGTACACCAGTCAAACGCGCTCTAAGCTAGTATGCCCTCAACGGTTTTGAGAATCAACTTGCTTTGGAATCTTCCAGACACTAATCATGATGACCATGAATGTTTTGTAAATTCGTCAGCTAAAACGATATCGTCAATGGCTAAATCTAAAAGCTGCTACAACATACTAAAAAGAGAGGCGCGCCACAACTCATCGGGCGTAAACCCCTGGCTCAGGTCGTTCAGCTTCAGACCACCTGTGCGGTAAGAGAGCGTTGTCTCTATTTGGATATCACTTTTAGCCGAGCAATCATTTTCCCACTACAAGATCTCTGCAGCAAACGAGCGCCAAGATGGGCCAGCCATCGTCGAGGCGGACACCTTTCGTGGAATGTGTCAATGTATGTTTGATGGCGTTGAACGAGGCAGCATCTATCCCACTACAATGGACTACAACTACCCTCCAAACTAGACGCGGTGTTTGTCTGGTTCCTGGGGTAGACTGGATTGGAGCATCCACTTACTTGGATTGTTGACACGGCTATCCTGTTTGGTGGAAATGGGTAATTGTCTACCTGCATCCCGAAAGATGTTGCCTCCTGCAAGGTAACGTGCTCTTTATTGGGAGTCCTGATGACAGGTCTGCATATCTAAGGCAAGCCTGAACAGAAAGCGAGGGATTGTTGCAGTCGAAACCTCCCCTGCCTGGACCCCTGCTGCTTGACATGGATTGTTGAACAAACGGATATGGAAGCTGACTTGACAAATACAGACCTTTGACCTCAATAACACCACACATATTCGTTCACACCATGACCTTTAGCATTGATCGGCTACGAGCTGGTTGCGGTGATAGGTCTGTCCGAGAGCGAGCATCGTCCTTGCGGTGTGTATATACCCTGCTGCTGCTACATACATACATACCGGTACTCAACTTGAAGCTCACCAAAACGAAACCAACCCCTCATTTGAAGTATTGGAGTGTGGGGTTGCCATGCGGCACATCACTCGACCCACCTTGCTACTCAACTGTCACCAATAGCTCGACGCTCCGCTCCCAACCGCAGTGACGGTATCCTATCAGTTTCATCTCCCTCCCATCTTGATCGCCAGCCAGTCGGTCCGTTATTCTTCATGGTCCAATACTCTCTCGTGCTCGGCTGCATCCATTTGGCTCAGGTGTCTCCTACAGCAGTGCAGCAGTACAGCTTCGCTAGTTGCAAGCTCATGTCGATATCGGACTCCTTGCCAACGTCGGCCCCCGGGTGTGTTTGTTGGCCAACTTCCAGGCCTGTTTGACAAAACTGCCTGCCTCTAGGCATCAATATCATCCTTCTAATTACCCAAATCCAGACATATTATAGTTGCTCGTTTCTGTGGTTGTGGTCAGCAATACGATAACTACAAGGCCAACATGGAGTACAGCTTACTCCCCATTGAGACAACACGTCGGCGAACCTGACCGCCTATGAAAATAATATTTAAACCTCATCTTAAATAGCCCAAGGCAGCAGTGTTCTGGAACAAACGTCAGTTACACTAGCGCTCTGTACTATAGGTTCGCAACTGGCTGCGTAACTCTCATCTCATGGTAATGCATCGACGCACCCAAGTCCGTGCCGTCTTCCCCGCGGTGCCCACCCGACCCTATGTAGCATGACGACATTGGCTTAATTATTTGTGACAAGTTTTGGAACAACCCAGGTTAGTACGCCGTTGTAGAAAGAATATGAGATACCCTAGAGGATATCAGAAGATTTGATGGTCTGAACTAGGGAGTAAATAAATTGTAGGTGTATTACTACTTTATCTTGGACTGGAGTTACCTAATACTTTTTTGCCAATTAGTCTAAAGCCGTCATTCCTCGTGGTACCCTAGGGGTACCAAAGCCGTTGCCCCATGGTAAAAGAACGAACTGATACTAAACCAGGATCCTTAATGACCCTACTGATGGATTTCAAATAATAAGAAACCAGCATTGAACCTCCAAAGAGCCATAGCATAAGTCTATACATGATTTTCTACTCATGTATTCCATTCCTTGGTAGAAACTGCCTGTACTTCACTACTACGTACTGTTAAAATGCCAACCACATCTTTTGTATCCCATTGCTTTACGAATGCAGAGCCCAAGAATTTCAGAACCTGCAATCTCTTTATTTTAGTACACTCGAAGCATATTGCATCATGTTTGGAACCCTAATGTGAATAGGAAATGTTTATTTCGGCGTCTGGCAACATTAATCTTGCATCATCCACCTGGGCAACCTCTCCGAGCCGTGTCCGAAATATCTTGAGAAACCACAACATGAACTACTCAGAACACAAAGAGACAAACCCTGTTGATGCTTCCCAGCATATCCTACTCCTGATTCTTGGCTGGTGGTGGGCCACCACCAGTGGTTGGGAGGCCCATAAAGATCTTGAAATAGTCCTGTCAACTGTATTAGTTAAGGACGTCGGGGAATCGATCTCTTTACCATTGAGATCTTGCCTGAATACTTACATAGATCATCCACTGGAGTCCAGTGAGGGTGCCGATCATGACAATTCGTACAGGAAGGCCGTTCCAGAGTCCGCCAAAACCAATATCCTTGTAGATTCTACCCACAGCGCTGCCGAAAGCCTCTCCGGGTTGTCGGTTGGAATTCAGCTTGCTGACCATGACATCGGCGGGGTGAGAGACGATGGCGCAGAGAATACCAGCCATGTAACCACCTGTGAAAGAAACACCGGTTTGGGCAGCCTTGCTGTAATCACTCTTTTGGCCAGGCAAGCGGTCGTAGATCATCTCGACAATGGTTTCGAACGAGGCAAACTTCATCATGGTGTAAGGAATTTGGCGACCCCAGAGCGGATAGAGACCTTTGTACAGACCAGCGACGCCCTCTTTACCTGTAATTGTGCTAATCCCGTGGAAAGTTCCAGTATAGGGGTTGGGGATGGATCCTTGCATGCGAACCTTAACGGCTTCAAATGGGCAGAGCGCGAGGTCAGCGAGAAACTCAGCTGATGCAGATGCGGCAAGATAAAGACCAGTCTTGTACTTGTACGCAGCATCAGGGCCCGCCATATCAGAGTAGGTTTTCTTGAAGTACTCATACCAACCATACTTGAAAGCTCCCTGGGCAGAGTATCCAAAGAGGGTAGGACTCCATCCCGTGAAGATACCGCGGATGCCTTCGCCCCGGTAGATCTTGCCCCAAGCCTGGAAATTGCTAGTGTAGAGTTTGGAGTCTACTTGACGGCGGGTCTTTACGAGATCCAAGGGAGTTACGGCAGCATGAGTGAGACCCTGGATGGGATTAGTAGAGCTTCCTGCTTGACAGATCCCACTGAACCATGAGGTTCCCCATCAGCCTGATCCACAACTGAGTACTTACACAAGCCATCAGACCACCAAAAGTACAAGCGGCATAGTACTTGCCCGAGTACAGTTCAATATGTCCAGCCTTGGCCTGTGCCTTTGCGCTCGCTTTTTCAAACTCGGCTGTCGCCTCAGCGCTCAACTGCTTGGCCCTGCCCTTCGCATCTTCGACAACGGAGGAATGGGCGGGAAACAGCTCAGTGCGGGCTTGATAAGGCGTGCGGACCGTCCTTGTGAGAGGACTGTAGAAGCTCCCCTGAAGGACGTCTTTGGGCGGTTGCAAATGGGACATCGTGGCTGTCCTAGGCGGATTGTTCTACTTATATGTTAGTGGAAGCGAGTGTAAGTCGACAGTTGAGATAATCCATTGCCCACTCCAAATTGAAGTACTGCAACGAGTTGCGATGAGGCGAAAAAAGGCAGATCTAAGTAAAAGAGCGCAACGAATATAGGAGGTGATGATATACCCGATTGAGCCGGCTGTTGATAGGATGTGAAACGGGAAGAACGGCTGCTTGGATTAAGGCTTACCTGGTATGCACTGCAGCTTCAGCCCCGGGCAGATTTGATGTGGGCAACTATTGCGCCTTGATGGAAAATGAAATATCGCAGGATGAGATGGGGGAGAAACTTGAAGTATCGAGGTGAGGCAGGTCAGATCAGGTTCAGGTGTAGCGTACAATCCTTCCTTATCTCATGGACGGAGTTAACAGGAAGGTGGTACATGCCAATTCCGTGGCAGGCATACCTCTTTCTCTGTACCTACCTTACTATTGATCGGTAAGTGACATCACACATCTGACGCGCCTATCACCTGTAGCTCTTGTCGTATGAACTGTCACTTAGCCCTTCGAGAGGCTCTGGCTACCTTAACTAAACCCGGGTAGGAAGGTTGGTTTCTTCTCACTCATTATTTACATTGAGCCATGTCAAGCCTTGATGGTATATTCATTCGAATATTTCATGGGTTTTCTCTTCAGCACTAGTCAGGTCGCACCCTAGCCTGACGATCATCCCGCATGTGTAGTGGATACACATAGTTTCATTGTGGTCAACCCGATGTACGGATTATTTCGGCAGTACACCATTGAAGCCCCGGATGATAGAATAAGTTGTACGATTTTCCGAAAACCTATCCGTACTTTTGTCTGTCTACGTCTTCAGTCAAGAACCCCATGATATATAATCTACTAGATCCAGAAACGGCTGATAAATAGAGCCCAAGACAAAATGAGAGCATCTCTCCTCTATTATATCCATAATTTATGGTGGCTACCCTTTTGAATGGAAAAATGATCCTTGTCATGCATGATACAAATAGCAAAAAAGCCACTACTTTTTCTCTCTGCCCCACCATCTCAGCCTTTTGCGTGACTCCAGTTCCTTATTGTAGCCTGCCCCGCGATCAATTTCAACTCGTCGACATCTCTAAATCCGACCAACTGAGGACGCCAATCAACCCTAAACTCTCCTTTTGTTCGAGCAACAACCCTTAAAATAGCCACTGCATATACAATGGCTACTGCTACTGCTACTGCTACAACGTCGGCTACGACACAACCATTCGTTACGAAGTGGTCTTCTCGATACCGTGGGGTATGTCTTATGTCTTATAGTTCATGATACTACTTTTACAATGCAGTCTACATTCATCCCCTTTCCCCATGAAGGACTCTGTATACTTTTTGAGTTTGCAGGAAATACTCCAATACTGACTGACGCACTCAAGGCTACCGTGGAAGACCTTGACCCTCCCGCTGCGCTCTCTCTTAATCCCTCCGACTCCATTTCCCTTGCTCTCCTACATGCCTTCGAACGCGACTACACACACCTGACGATTGCCGACTCCGAAACCCGCGCACTTCTGGGCTATCTCTCCATCCCACATCTGCAATCTCTACTTGACTCGGGCAAGGTCAAGCCCGACGACCAGCTCTCAGCCGCCATGACACGATTTCAGCGCAAGGGTCGCACCTACAAGGTCATCACAATGGAGACCACCCTTGAAGAACTTGAAAGCTTTTTCCGCGGCGGGGTATCTGACGGGCCCTGGAAGCAAGAGTTTGCCGTCATCACTGATGAGAAGAGGAGGTTTGTCCTGGGCGTTGCAACGGTGCAGGACCTCGAAGAGTTTGTGAAGCGAAGACCCGAGTAGATGGTGTTTTCTGACGCGGGATTTACTGGACGTATGTTTATGATTGCCAGGACCAGGGGACACAACACAGAACACGGCGAAAAGTACAGGCCGCGAGAGCACGCCTGTTGCGGAAGGTAATAAAACAACAAAGAATTAAGCATCATGAATGGGCGTTGGGGCGATAAAGACCTGAGCATCATAAAGACCATTGCGGCGGGCTCGTTACAGTCCGTCAGGCAGGAAAGCTGCTTTCAACATAGCGCAATCGGGGGGATAATACACCTTTATGGGGGTAATACATCTTCAGGAACATGATTCTGGCGTAGCTCAATTGCTGTGTATAGTAAAAACACTCAACTGTGGGGATTGCGTTATGTTGGTCAATCAATTATATTTGTTCATATGCAAACTATTGTTTTGGCCCCTGAGTAGGAACGCAGGACCCCCATCATCAGGCATTATCCATACAGGCTGCATAGGAGAGAAATTCTCGTTTAGCCTTGGTAATCGTAGATGAGCTTGGCAGTGACTCTCTTGTCGCCCTTGGTCACCAGCACGTGCCTCACATACCTCCTCTCGCCTTTGACCTCCTCAAAACCCCAGATCTGAGTAGCAACCCAGCCGTTGTCAAGGCTCTCGGCGATGCTCTGGACAAACTTGCCGTCACTCTCAACGAGCCAGCCCTGCTTGAGGAAGTCGTCCTCAATCTCGTCTAGTGTAACGAAACGGGAACGGCCTTTAACATTACCAAACAGCCAGTCGGAATGCTCGCGGTCGTGGAAGTCAAGGCAGCGGTTCTCCTGAGTGCTTGACAAGCCAGAAGCGGACTGGGTGATGTCGATGTGGGTGACAACGTCGGTGGAGGTGTTGGGTTCCTTGGGAGGAGCACTGTACTGGTTGACGTCGATGGTAATGGTAGCCATGTTGACTCCCTTACGAATAAGAAAACCAATACCTTGAAGGGAAAGAATAGGTTCTGAGCTATCGGACAAGGTCTTGTTCTGTTGAGAAGTAACGTGAGTCTCAAGGCTTGCTTCATGTGAATGCGGGGGTTGGAGAACATACGAGCACCCATTTACCGCTAAGGTCATTAATAGTCTTTTCAGCAGGGGCAGCCATTTTTTGCGGTGGTTTGAATGCTGGTATGAGGCGATTGTTTATTTGAGGAGAAGAATGTTGAAGTTGACGAAGGTTGAGTTGAGATAGCCCGCAGTTGAGGTGTTGATAAGGCTGGGCTGAGGTGGATCGGATGACGCTCGCTACCAAGGTGTCCGCTGATGGTTCTTTCCTTCAGGACGTATGCAGCAAATGGATTTGCGATTATAAGAAACTGGAGGCGACGAATTGAATATTTTGAGAAGAGGAATCAATGTCGTGTCACAAAGGTGGGCCAATGGTACAAGGCAGATACCTATCTTATTTATACTTTGGATATGCTTCAATACCAACCCAAGCAGGTAGGTAGGCGGTTTTTCAAAAGCGAGGCTGAGAGCACCTATTACTATCACAAGCAAGTCCGAGCAATACGACGCACGCATGTCGCCGAGGTCAATTCATACGGCGAGTCACGTTTGTCTTTCTCCTGAAGATGACATCGTACAATTCAAGCTTCGTTCCTTTCTAGTTTACCAAAGCAGTAGGTGATCAGTCTTCCAAAAAGAACATGGGCAGCCCCAATGCGGGCGGGGTTGAAGGGGAAAGAGGCTGAGCAAGGGACAATGCACTGGCTAACTGGGGATGAAGCCAATTCGAATGTCCAACGGCCGAGGAAGCTTCAAATAGGGAAGTCACGGCCGTAGAGGAGCATCGCGTCCGACTTGGCAAAAACCGGGCTTGCATCTGAGCCCGAAACTCCTAGTAATTGGCCTTTTTGTTCATGTGGCTATACCACCGACTATGTTTACTTGGTATACACGGATGAGATAGACATATATACTGGAGCGAGCCTGTTGCGAGCGTATGATAACACTTGATGATAGATACAATGGTGTAGGCCTCATATGCTGGCAAGTGACTAAGTGGTCGCGTCAGTACCTACAACTCATACAAAAGCCCCAACTTCTATCACGACGTCGACCAGAATCACATCACTTCAGGATCTTCTCCCCACATTGCCAACCCTCAATCTCCACCTTTACAACTCAACTTCACCACTTCCACATGTCTCTCATTATTCCTCTTTGAAGACCTCGGCTTAAACTCCTTTAGGGGCTTCTTCGATAATTCCAGTCCCATATAAGACTTTCAACAATGAGGGGCTCTAGAAAATTTTCATCATGTTGCCATCTTTATTCAATCTATCCTGAGTTGTTCAAGTGTTTCTAGAATTATCTAGAATCGTTCCTATCGTGATTTTAGGTATAATCCAATGTTATCGACACTTCTATACCAACATACCCTAAGCATCACCTCGTGATACACAATTGTAGCCGACTGCAATGCAACATAACCATTATGAACGACCTTTATATTTAACTTGTAGTATATTTGTCTGTATTAATCGTCGACCTGCTTGTTCGACTTCGCCCATATCTCCATCTCCTGGAGCCAGGTGTGCGTGCACAACACCTTTAATCTACCTCTCCAGGCATCGCACTATTCTGCGTTCTACGTCAATCCTCGCCTGACACTAAATCAGTTGCAGCTCAGCTCTACCGAGTCTTCTCGCCGCTGCTCTTCATGCGTTTGGCTCATCGTCCTGGGTATCGTCTCTTCCAGCAACAGGCGGATTCTTCGCTAAGTCGAGTTCATGCAAGAAACAAGTCAAAATCCACGTGGAGATCCCCAATACATGCTATATCGTCTCATGTCGTGTCGCATCTGTCATCCTGACCGCTTTCTCCGACTTGGTCTCATGGCCACCAGTTCATTTTCTTGTAGCTTTCGATCACCTCTTCGATCAACTCCTTGGTGAGAGCAGGCTTCTTATACTCAAATCCCAACAGCGTTTTGAGCCGTGTGCCGTCCATACTCAGATCCGTATCCTTTAGAAGTTCCTTCTCCATGAACGGGGTCAATGGTCCTGGTCGCGTAATGCCCGCATCGGCAAGGAGGTCCGCCCAGGGCCCTAGAAGCTCATCGTTTACGTCGTCTACAACACTATCGAGATTGAGTCGAGCAAATGTACTGATGAGCTGACCCTGGAAACCGGTCTCGATCTTGAAAATGTCGCCAATGATGGTTGCTATGGTGCCTTGGCTCGTGGCGCCCTCGTCCACAATGTTGAGGATGGGAATCTTGCCCATGCTGGCCTCGTCCCACTTTGACTTGCCAGCGTCGAACCATGCCGCGATATCCCACAAAGCACACGTCACATCGTCAATATGTGCTGTGTTGGTTCGCAGATCTTTCGTCCAAAGCCACTTCATCTCGTCTTCCAGGTGCTGATAAGTGCGGGCCATGCACAACGCTGTCGCAACCCATTGAGAAGCATAAGGTCCGTACACGTGTGGTAGGCGCACAATGATGAGGTTCAATCTGAAAAGCGTGTTAGTGCGTGATGAGTCAAAACTTGTGGCTCAATATACCCTTCAATCTTGGAGAGCTCCTCCTCAGCCTGCAGCTTGAACACGGCAATGCGGTTCCACGGTTTCAGCTTGTCCCCTTCTTTGCTTGGCGCTGAGTCCGACTTATATACCATGCCTGTACTCAGTTCGACAAAGGCTTTGACTCCTCTCTTGGCTGCCTCTTTTCCGACCGCAATGGAAAGGTTCAGAGACCTCAACTTGTATACCTCATCTTCTTGCGAGTATCTTGTCTCACCACCGCAGTTGAAAACATAGTCCCATTGCTTCCCATCGGCTCGGTCGAAAATTCTTGCTAACCCTTCTGTAAAAAGAAAACCCATCTCGTTAGCAACGACATAGACGCAGGTAAAAGCTACTGGCACAAACAAGCGGGGTACTCAAGGACAGGGTAAGCAGCGCAAAAAATGAAAGTAAAAAACTTACCAGGTCTACTGGCATCAGCCTGCATGAACTTGTCCTGTGAACAAGCCTCGGAGAACTCAGGGGCCAGCCATGCCAGTTGGGGAAGAACTTTATCGACAAGCCTCACATCGGAAGCAAGCTCGTTCTTGTGAATATGGAGGGCCAGGAAGCGGCCGATATAGCCAAGCCCTCCGATAATCAAGACCGAAGGCTTCTCGGCCATGGTTGTGAGATTTGTAGTTGTCGAATCGTAACCTATCTTGCGCAAAATCGAGGTCAAGACGAGGGTGCAGAGGCCTCGACGTCGACGGCGCAAGGGTGGTATATGCGGGAGTGAAGGTAGATAGGTCAGTCAGGTAGAACACACTCAAACTCGATGAGTTTAGTGAGGTGTTTCGACCAAAACTCGTTTATGTTGGTGAAGCAGACCAAGCGTTGTTGTGTAAGAAATATCGAGCCTGGGTAGCAGAACGAATTTGTCTGGCTTCAGGGGGTAGACGGTTGTAGCTGAGTAAACGATACGCCAGCCAAGAGATCCCACGGGGTGCCAAAGGTGGATGGATGGTTATGCGGAAATCGGTGTGATTTAGCGCTGGTCGAAGCGAGGTAGTTCGGGTTTCTCGTGGAGGTGAGCGGGCTGGGCAATGGCCTAGCTCATTAGTTCGATCAAGAGAGAAGGACCGCAATCTGACGTTAGGCGACGCATGTAAGTTTATATTGGAACTTTGAGGAGGGAGTGATGCAAAATACATACAATAAATAAGGAAGAAAAGTTGGGAACTTGTTTCCTTTCTATCTCATCGAACCCTGAAGGTGCAGGTGCAGCAACGGCGTAGAGGCAATGTGCGGGAGCAAAAGGTAACAAGATTGATCCAAGGCGGGAAGGGCAACGGGAGGACGGACGGAAGACGGAACCAGATGGGCGGGATAGGAAGTGGGAGTGGAGGAAAACACGATCAACAGCTGTAGTAATTTCAACTTTGCGACGGCACGAGGCGGCGCACCAACCGCTTTCTGGGACGATGGATGGGTGACCGGGGTAGACGTCTAAACTAACATGAATAGGCCCAATCTTGTCCCAGACAGGATTCTTTTCTTGTTCTAATTCGTGTCCTTGCTCTTGGACTAGAATCAGGGGACATACACTAAACAGGACCTTGCTTATGCCTTTGAAACTGTGTCGATGAGGGGTAGGTTTGATAGATTGAGAAGCACTGAAGCAGTCTGAGAGTGATCATCCCTGTTGTGAGAAACGAGGGGAGAACCGATCAGTGTAGTTAGTTAGTGCATGTAAGAGTGAGTGGGATGCCATGTGGACTCCTTTTCCAGCAAAGGGGCCCAAATTTTGATGCTGGTTGCTCTTTAGTTTAATGAGGGGCGTACTGTGGGTTTGTGAGCGCAAAACGCCCTGTCAAGAAGTTTGACATTCTGGATATTATTGCCCTACTGACTAGGTATCAGTATTGGGCATGAAGACTTTGCTCATGTCGTTCCACCAGCCGCTTCCGAGACTGAGACTCTTGTTTCACAACGCTTGGTCAGTGGACTTGAATTCTAGCCATGACAAGACCGCCTTTGTATTCTATCGCAACTCGCAGACTCGATAAACGCCATGTATAAAGTAGGTGGGCACAGTGACCCAAAGCGAAAGAAACATTGGCCTGGAAGGTGAGTTAAGCCTGCATGTGGGCAGCCTGTGGAGGGGTCGTTTCAACTCCTATGTACTAACCTACTAAGTCTGTGAATAGATGTATATATACCTCCATGTTTGGATACCACCAAGAGTGAGTCTCTGGCCAGAACATGTACATCATGGGCTGAGACGACCCTGTTTACTGTACTCTGTGTCGGTCGATTTGATCCGACACTTTCGACTTTATTTACTCTATTGGCTCTTTTCGTTCGTTTTTGGGTTCTTGGTCTTGGCCTGGACGCGACAAGTATATTTTTCAGATGCGAGTCAGGACCGAAGGATGCTGCAAAGATGTAGATGCCCAACCTGTACTGTGCCGGTCAGTGGGGGCAGCCGTCCCGTAAGGTCAGAGGCGAATTGGCGGTCATGGTCATGCGGTTGGACCATCATAGAGCTGCAGGATGCCCTGTTCATCATATCGCCGGGCTAGCACCTAGCTACCGAGCTCGCTGTGGGCCTCCATGTTCGTCATTGTCTTTGCGACAAGGGGTATGTCCACAACGACAGGGAACCAGGGCTTAGGAGCATGACGCCCGCCGCCCATGCCTGAGACGACCTGTAGTGACCGTTAAAGACGATCCGTCGCTGTAGAGGAAAGGCATAGCGATCCTGATCTCATTTGGGTGTAGCCATCGCAATGAGTCTCATCATTCATACCATGAAATTGTTACTCTAAATATAAATCCAAGACATTATGGGCGGTAAATGAAAATGTGCTTGGTTGGTGACGGCGCTTATTTTTGTAACTATCTGGTGAGCGGCAAGTAGTTCAGATTGTGAGCCTATTTTCGCGTGAAGACAAGTCCATGAGGCGCCTACATCCGAGTTGTTAGATGAACAACGACGTGAAGGTTGTCAGGCTCTTCAAACAATAAATTAGACGTTCTTCACCAGCTTGTCAATACATACCCACCTGGTAGATTAATCAACAAGAGAGAGGCAAACTGGTAAATGTCACGAACACGAAGTATAGCAGCATGCGGGACGTTCAGCGCCCGGAGCTGTACTGTAGAATGTACCTCAGGCAAAGTCGTGGTTTTAGCGCTGTATGCCGGCATGCATGTAGATCCAAGGTCCCGTCCGGGCCGCTAACAGGGACTGAACATATCCTGCGCGTACTTTAGTTGACTGGTGCCAGTTACCCAAGGTCGAACTTGAGCCTGCAACTTTGGTTCCCCCTTTGAATTGTAAGTTGCGGTTTGTGATTGCCAGTGCGTAGAGGTTGAGAAGGACCAGATTCAAGTTCAGGGGCATGGCACGCTTTTGCCAGGTGGCATGTGGCATGTGGCATGTTGCATGTCACAATCGGCAGGAACAGGAACAGGAACAGGAACAGGAACGCGAACCGTGCAAGGCGGGGCCTGTTCTAGAATTGTTCCATTTGCGTGTTGAGCGTAATGACGAAGAGAAGACGTAAATTGGTTTTCGTTGAGAGGACGGAAAGTGAGAAATGGAGAATGGAAGGGAAGTTCTCGTGGGAGTCGAGACACCCAACCCACGAAGCTGTCCCAGTACGATCACTACTGCCATCATGAAGTAAGCAGGTAGGTACCTTCAGGTAGGCAGTTTCCATTCCCGGGCGGGCGATGACCTGGGCCTTCCGAAAGGCAAGGTACTACCTAGCCTCTTTCTTCAGTGCACACATGTCACGTCTTTGAATAACGAAACCACTTGAGGCTGTTGAACAGAACATCACCAAGTCTTGGTTCGTTCGTTGATATCACGGCAAAGACGCCATCGCGAATATCAGCGGCTAACGGGAACGGAAAGAAAATATATCTAAGAAAGACCACAACAACAAGTTAGTCCAAGCGTCTAATATTAGCATGTTCATCGCTAACTGCCCGTGTGCACGCGGCGTCTTGGAGCACGTTCTCTAGACCATTGCGGCTTACTTGCAGGCGGTAGAGCCCCAAGTTCCGAAGCCCTCGTCTGCATGGTAAATGTACAGCACAGGCCTCACTGCGGCTATGGGGCGCATGCTGTAGAGCAGGCGGTAAATGCTAGACAGCAAACGAGGCAAGGCAAGGCAAAGCGAAAAAGAAACGAAGCGATTAGAGAGTTATCCTTATTGCTCACTTCCACAGTTTAAAGACTCCACGCCAAGTGCCAAGGTTTCGCTATTTAACGATGCAGCATAATTCTGTCACATCTGACAAAGTAGTCCTAAGTTAGTAGCTGTGGACTACTGCATCTAGCAATCACTTCTCCATCTTTAGCTCGGCCTCAAGCTCATGCTCATCCCTATTTTAAGGGTAGAACCCTTCAGAATGCATCATGTTTCTACTATCGTATTGCATTGCCATGTCCAAGTTTATCCCTAGGACCTGTAATCTCTCTGACTCGAAAGCTCCGAAGTAAATGACTTTTAGTGCAGCTTAGTGCTCTGGCGCTTGTATATAAATTGATCATACTAAGCCACCAACTTCCGTGCAGGCATCAGATACCACCGGACACTAACTCCAAGATCAAATGACGATGCATACTTATAAAATGTAGACATCGTCGAGTGAAAGTCTGCATAGCTCGCGTGAGAGCCATTCCTCCCATCCTGAATTTCCAGGCCAGCAGCGGTGTCCATGTTATCGTGTTGCCTATTTCGTCTCAGGTAGCATTTTGTTCGTCAGTGCGGAAGACGGGCTGGTTCGCAGGTGCCGGGGGCTGTTCAATCTTGACATGGTCGTATAGGTACAGCACGAACAAAGACAATAACTAACATCATATTGAACACTCCAAGTTCTAAAATCATATATAATCGGTTAGAAATTGTTCAGGTCTGTTATCACTGACCTTCTACAGACTTATATGCATGTAGAAGCATAGACTGTGAGACACATTGGAAGTCTACCTTAGTAATCTTTAAATACAACTTTGGTCAGATAGAGATCGTTCTAATAATCTGGCGGTCGCATCTGATCTAGCCCTAGCAGCAGTACAGATGAACACACTCGCTCAAGACGCCATCGTGGCCTAGTACATACATCTCGAACGCGATCTATCAAGCTTCTTGTTTCTAGCAAATATCAACGTGAGCTGTTCTGGAAAGGGTTTATCTACCCTGATTATCTCCTCATGCTGCCAATGAGCTCTCGCTGTGCCTCACGGTCTCGTGCTCCCTCGCTCAAGCTTCCAATGCTCCTTAGATCACCCACTACGTCCTTGGCCTTGCCAAAGTAAACCTCTTGCAACAGATTGCGCATCTTGAGTTCCATATCCTCAACTAGGCGTCCAACGTTGGCAATATGACTATCATCATTCTCAACAGGGAGATCCTGTTCGACCTGGCGTGTCATGTTGCCGCTCAGATCCATCTCGCCCAGGTTTCCACCAGCTGTGGATAGGGTCAGTATCACCGTAGATGTGAGCTTGTAATGCGTGCTTCGCCCTCGTTCGATGGCCTCGAACACATGAATGGAGTCCCAGACACCTTCAGTACTGCCGCCTTGGGGGGAAGCTGTAAGTAGAAATCTATGTTAGCATCTGTAACTTCCGACTCCGGTATACAGCGGGGGGTTCCCTACATTTCTTGAGAAGTACGACCCCTGCGAATCCATCGTCAAGGTTCCAGAAGTAAACACTGCTCACGCCACCTTCGTAGTACAAATCGCGGTAAACATCGAAGGCCTCATTAGCCTTGACCTCCATCTTGCGAACACGCTCGCTCGGGATCGCACCCTCGCCAGCGCCCTCGTTTCCACCAGATCCTACGCCTCCAGACCCGGCCTCGTCCAGAGGCGGTTCAAACTGGTTTGACCACGGTGAGCGGTAGCTGTCACCGTCGCGGTTGTAGTCGCAGAGCAGGTAGTCTCGGCCGGTCTGCTTGCAGCGGCGCACGGTGAGAGGCTGGTCGACGGACGAAAGGAGGTCTTCGGTCAGGTCCGGGGCAATGGAGATGATGGCATTGAGATGGTCGGTTGTCTGCTTGGGGTTGAGGCGACGGAGAAGGTCGCTTTTTGGATAAGACGGTCAGCCGCCAGTGCAATGCACTGTTGCGCGAGAGTACGGAATTACTCACAGAGCTGAGTCAAAGGGATCGACAGCCATGGTTGAGATTTCGCGTGGTTCTGGTGCGCGAAAATCGAGCGATAAAGGTGATACTGTCGTCGACTGCTGAGGATACCCAGGAGTTAGTGGTTTGGATGGTCCCTGTTGAATGTCGAGGCGAAGCTCTGCGACGTTATGGAGTAGCGGGGTCGCTGGAGCTCCGCGTGGAGTACGTACTAGACTACTTAATCCATGTAAGCTCGATTCTTATCGAGTACAACCATTAAACGTGCTGAAGCAACTGCAGAACGGGATGGATACACGATCAACATCCATTGCAATGGTTGAATTCTACGACATTTCGGCCTCATATACAGCTAGATTGGAAATCTGCCAAGACTGCGTTTTTAAACTTAGACTGCTACCGCGCAAGCAAAACTTGAGGAAAAGAAAACCGATTAAAAACACATACGCATTCATAAAGAAACAAGCCCTCCATGATACCTGCGAGAGACAAGCACTACTAAGCCACGGCCGAAAAATCAGTTAAAGGTAAGGAGATTCAGCAGCCAGCATACTGAACCTCCTTGAGCGGTGCCCATAATAAATCCATCTCTGCCCGAAACATACTATGATTTCTTCCTTCGGAAAACACCGCGCTGGCTTGTCATCTCTCCTCCTTCTTTACATCCTCACCCCTTCCGCGTCGTCTTTGAGGGAACCTTACGAAACAGAGACGTATTTCTCTTGTAGTCTGTAAGCCCAGTATCAAGCCATCCTCCAAATTCAACATAGCCAGTTTCGCCTCAAACGCCGCGCCCGGAAATTCCACCAGTGGGCGAATCGCCAAGAAACTGAGCTCGAAATGTGACAAAAAGGAACTCTAGGGGTCAGGCACCCAAGTCGTATCGGGTCGGCAGTTGGATCAAGTTGGCCATGTCGACTGTGTAAGGTGTCAGTAAGCTGGGCGGAGAACCGATAGCTGTTCTACGCAATGTTGAGTTGCGGTTCCAAGAACTTGAGCCTTCAAGAACTTGATCCTGACGACCGGAGCAGGCAAAGCCAAGTTGTGCGACCTGTTTTCGGGCATTTATTCGATACCAGTACCACATATCAGACAGTAGGCCTTCTCGGTCCAAATCTTCTCACCACCCGTAACGTTTTCCCTTAGGTCATGAATCTCCCACGATGTAGGCCCTTCCTGCATCTTGAGGTGGGCCTCGAACAGCCCCAGGTATGGCTTATAGTCTGTACTCTTCTTCTTGCGACCCTTCTTGGCTGATCCCTTGACTGGTGCCTTGGCCGACGCGGCAGCAATAGATCTTGACGGCGTTGGCCCTGGTGTTGGCGTTTCAGTCTCTCGTGGTGTTTCTCGAACCACCTTCTTGACGTGTACGTTATCCTGAGTTTCTCCGGAGCGGACGTCGATCGTAGGCTGGGTCTCCTTCTCCTCGGCATCAGTGGGCGATAGAGGACGCATTGCTTCCTCAGTCTTTTCCTCCTTAACAACTGCTCCCTCGGTTCGGTGAGGCTTGTCAGTGCCTAATCGTTCGTAAACTTGCATTAGGACGTCGTGAGCCAAGCATTCGCGATGCATCCACTGCCCGCATTCTGAGCTTGTGCATCCTATAAGAGTTCTATCGGGATTCGCAGGGGTTTGGCATTTGCACATGATATCGACCGACTATGGAATTGTTAGTAACAGCGGATGTGAAGGAGAGTATCGCGCGACATACAGAAAGTTGTGAGTTACGACAATCATACGCTTGGCGCCAGTAAAGAGCGTCCTGGATCTCCTCGTCGTCCGACTCAATCCATTGGTTGACTGTCGCAGGCTGTGTGACACTGACAACGTTTATGATATCCACTAGAATGTCCTGTTAGTTGTGCCGCATATGGTATCAGCGGGTATTCTGGAACATACTGTGATTAGAGGCGATTAGCTCGTTAGCGCCATGATACGGCTGACGACCTTGCACAGTTTTCTTGCCGTCGATGGTACCGGGAGGCAGCTCGTCAGGCCAGTACATCCAATAAACACGTGCGTAAACATGGTGCTCATCGGAAGCTCTTATCTCAAGAATGCGCGCGACCCATTCATCGTTGGATCTCTTGAATCCACCTTTGCCATCGTTTTGAAGCTTTTGGTGCTCAACGGTTGATTCGTTAGCAACAAAGACGAAGCCTTCACTATAGTACTTAATGCTATTAACTGCCAGGAATTAGCCATAAGCCAGCCATAGTTTGAGAAATGGCGGGATTTCATTCAATACTCACGGACAAAGCTATTGTAGCGCGTCATATCTTGCCATCGTTTACCGGGCTCAACTGTATAGTACAGGTCCATTGTGTCGTGTGTCTTGAAGCTGCCCGTCGGGGAGAACGGAGAAATTTGAATTTGAACTCGTTTGTCGTCATCTTGACCGTCGCGCTTCCGCTTCTTGTTTTTATGACGTTCCTGTTCTGCGCGCGACGGGCTGTTCGCGTAAGAAATCGTGAAGGGACATTCTGCGCGATTCTCCTCCCCGACGGAGCGCGATCGCTTTCGATTGCTCATTGTGGCGTTTTGATGAGGTTGGTGATGACCGCGTCGAGAGTGGAGAGAAGAGGGAGGGGCTTCCAAAGGCAGGGAAGGCGCGCGATGAAAGGGTTAGAGAAGGAATACAAAAATGATGGTTTTAAAAAGTGATAGTAGATTTGCGACGTCGCGTTGCGAGCTGAGCCGAGCCCAAGCTGTCTTTGAGCGACAAGCCGCGGCCTGCTGCGATGTCCTGTGCGCACGAGAGACTCGATTTGTCGGGGAGAGCAATATCGCAACCTGCGGAAGAACTAAGGACAGAGCCAAAAGCACGAGAGAGTACCGTCACGTGACTGGATTGGCTGGAACCACCAAAGCTGATGGATGGAGTTACAGCCCAACCTAAGAGCTGAGGTGTCCAACGCGTCGGGACAAATTGGATCCAATCTAATCGCAATATTTTGGTTGCGCCTCGCGATGAGTTTTGGTGGACAAAAAGTGAGATGAAAGTGGATGGAGGAAACGCGATACAGATGCTTGCAAGTGCAAAGTTTTAGTCGATGTAGCTGCAGTTTGGGCGTTTCAAAGCGGGAAGGACGGACTTGGGAGGGGAAAGGGAAAAGGCAGGCGCGTTGCATTTCACGCTTCGGTATCGGAACTGAGATCCGTACAAGGAAGTGTCCTTCCAGAACCTCCGATTGATACGATGGACTATATCCGTACATCAATAAATTTCCATCCCCAAATAGAAAAGGACAAGCAAGAATAACTACAGCAGATTTCCCAAAACCAGATGATGACTTTCTTTGTCATCTATCAAGGTTAATTAACTCGATGCATCGCGCATACTGTATCACCCAAGTTGCGCGCTCAGCCAGTTAATGACGTAACTAATCATCCAAGTGGACGCCGTTGCTATGCCCATGTTATGCTCAACCTAAACCCACATATATTATTGCCTTGAGACCTCGCCAACGGCAATCTCTTCCTGTTCCCTCTCATAGTCTGTTAACATTCCGCGACGCTCATGTTCATTTTCATGGTCACCCGCTTCGTTCACAACGGAATCTGACATTGCCTCGGCAAGCCTGGCACCCTCTCGTCTACCACGCTCCACGTCGATGAACCAGATCAACGGCGCAGGTAACCCTACCAGCGCGGCGAGGAACCAGAAAGCCGGACGGATTGTGCCAGTCTTGTCAATGATGGCACCAACAATCGTCGGTCCAAAGACGCTGGATCCCTTATCCGTGATGGCGTATAAGGCATAGAAGGCGGCTTCAGATCCGGGTGGAATAAGCTCGCCATACAGAGAGCGGCAGTAGCCGCTTAATCCTCCCAGCACAAATCCATATACAGCTGCCAAGGGGTACATCTCCCAGGACTGTTGGAGTCCGAAAACGCCCCATTGTTTAACAAAAGGAAGGTATCCCAACAAGCCGTACAAGGGTATCAGCTCAAATAGCCCAATGCATACAAGAATGGTCTGATGCGCCTGGAGGTTCAACAGCCGCGATATCCAAGACCATCCGAACGCACCGAGCACCCCTGCCATTGTCGAAATGACATTAATCATACCGAGCGCCCACGGTTTCATGTGGAGCTGGGTCTTTGCGAACAGAATCGCGGTTGATGACGTGGTTGCGATCGCGTCGGATAGAAGAAACCAACCTGCGAGGAACAAGACAATGTCTGATAGTCGTCTAGCCTGTTGAACTGTTTTAAAGAGGCTCTTCCAGGCATATAAAATGTATGCGAGTCCTGCCATGACACCTTTCCGTCCATTCGCTGCCAACGGAGGTCCGGGACGCGGCCGCAACCACAGTGCCGCAGGAATGGTAAATACGGTCCACCAAGATCCTACCATGAATAACACGACCCTTTGGCCCCATGTGGTATTGTGTAATGCGATAAGGACGCCGATACATATACATTGCACAAACAGTGCTGCAATATATCCAGTACCGATTCCAATGGCTGAGATGCGTGTTGACAACTGAAGCTCTTTGGATGTGATCTCTGCGTGACTTGCTGTTGGTTTCAGCCGCTCGCCATCCTCTGGAAGTAGCAGAGGTGATGTTGCCGATAAGCTTGATGGTTCAAGCTCACCAACAGGCTCATCTAGAGGACGCGACTGGAACTCAGAATCGCCAACATCCGGAGCAGCGGAAACGTTGGCCTCAATAACATCGGGGTGATATCGTACTAGTAGGGGAAGGAACGAGTTCAATAACACGAAAGATGCGCCAAAAGATGTGTTTGAAATGATTGTCAAGAGAGCGCCAAGGATGTAGTTGTCCTTGGTGATGAAAATGTAGGACATGACCGCAAAGCTTCCAATCCATGCAAACGTGAGTAGGAGCTTCTTGCGATAGTTCCCATGGTCGGCGGCACAGCTGATACTGACGACGAGTAACGCCTGAATCAACACGCTCACCGAAAAGGTGTACATAGCGAAACTTGCAGTGTTGATTTCCGCCCCAAATACCCAGACGATACACTGGCCGTCGTCTTTTTTCTTGCTGTCACTTGATCCGCATGGTGTTTTTCGGTCTGAGACTAGCACACCGTTCTCTCTTGCGAGGGTTTCTAGCAGAATGGGGATAAAGGAAGCTAGGATATCGGTGTTAGCGGGATTCTGGTCGATCTCCAAAGAAATGAAAGACACTATCATATAATTGAACTTACCAATTCCGCAAATCACATATGTCTCGGACGCAAAGGCGTATGCGTACCATCCCAGAAGCTCTTTTCGACTCGTGGGGCGCGCATCATGATTAGAATGACGCGGCGCAACAGGCCGTCGCACGTTGGCCTCGTTATCGCGAGTGCTCATTTCGCTGTCGCTGAAAGATCGCTCGTCGTCGGCTTCGAAAGCGGAGGTTGCGCAAGATCTGAAGGACCGCTTTGAAATATGCGAAAGTCCCGACCACGGTCTGTGGTCTTGAAGGCGCGGACGCTGAGGAAGAGGTTGAAGAAGAGGCGCCATATGCACTGAGGTATGTCGCACTCGTGATCTCACCAGGTGCACGTGATCGTCGTCACAAGGTCGAGATGGGTGAGGTCAAATCTGGAGCAAAATCAAGTCTTTCTCACGGGATTGATGACGGTCTTTGAACGAAACAGAGCTTTTCTTGCCCTTTGAGGATTATGTGGTACGCCATGTACTCTGTCAGGAAGTAGGGTCAAGATGTATATGCACTCTTGGTTTCAGTTGTGGTTGAAGCAGTTACTCAAAAGACGATCACGACGACGTTCAAAGAAAAAGAAAAGCAAGAAAGGGCTCATAATTATCACTGGCATTGCGCATTGTCGTATTCTTAACATTCATGGGTTGGTACTATGCTGGGGACCGTCACAGTCACTCAGTCACATCCATCTTTTCCCATACCACGATATGTCCAGTCATGGGCCAACAAAAGACCCTCTTTCCTGCTGAACAAGACTAAAGAGACGACACTGCCATAATTGCGGCGGGCCTAGGATGGCACCCATTCGCTATCTTTGGGTCTTTTCCTACTTGATCGCTGCAAGCTGCCCATGACCATGGCTATCTTGGGACGATCCCTGAGCGATTTGGACTCTTATCAGGGTCTTTTAACGACCATTCTGACACTAACAAGGTGCTTGCAGTTCCCCTGAGTTCAGAGATGCTTTTGTTTGATTCCGAATTGGCTTAGCTTCAGTTGGAGTGGTTCAAGAACCCACAAGGCACAGCCAATCCTGGCATATCATCTTTCTCCTTTGAGCATCTCAATTCGTTTTGGCGGAGCCATGGGCACTCCGCTCTCGAAAGGCACAATTACACTGCAATAACGTTGGTGCAATATTAACAAAGACCAGAAATCGAGAATGAGGGGAAGTGGAGACTCGGGGTGATCCTTGGTGGATAGACTCGAGTTCTCGACGTCATGGCTGTTCAAGATGAAAGGTTAGGCGCATGCATACTGTGCATACCTAGGTAGGTTAGGTAGGTAGTATTATTTCAGCTTACCTTGCCTTAAAATCAATGGCTCGAGGTGACCTTTAACTATAGTATTGTCGCTGTCAGATCTTTATTTGGACAATGCAATGCAGGTCAGATAATTGTACAACACCAGAGGCGGGGGGAACTGGGTATGTGTCAACTCTAAGGTATAATCAAAAGTGCGCAACAAGGTGCGCGATATAAAAAAATGTGTCAATTATTCACAAGAGTAACATGACATCGAGGGTATTTCCGTAAGAGCCAACATCAACGACAACGCAACCCGGGATAGACAACCCGAGGTCTTCCTCGTCTTAATCAAAAGTCCTACTTCTTGTGCCCGCCAAAGAGCTTGGACTTGAGCTTGTCGGCAAGACCCACGGGAGTCTTGTTGGTCACGAGGTTCTCCTGCTCTTCGGGCTTGGGCTCTGGAGTTCCAGGAACGGCGTTACCTGCACCTCCACGGCCGGTGTGGTAGTCTCGGCCGTCTTGGCTTGGTCGAACAGCAATTTCGGGGACAATGTCCTGATCCTTGCGGTCGGTGGCTGGCGTGCCTACATCGGCGATGTTACCAGCGCCTGTATTCAAGACATGTTAGAAATTTACTTTTCTCATGGTCGAGAATTAAGGAACAAGGCCAGGCGATTGGGGTCCAGCATGGTGTTGCGACAACATGACGTTGCGCAACAAAGTAAACCACCTGCATTTGCTTTGCTTACCTCCTCGACCAGAGCTGTATGCGCCGTCGCCATGGCTTCCTACTGCGCCAGTACGGACGACCTCACCATCGACATACTCGGTATCGTCGTGCTTGAAGTTGCCTGCGCCGCCGCGGCCGTGAGAAACTTCAGTCGACATGTTTGCTGATGGAGGAATGTGGGTTGATGATCTGGGCAGTGAGCACCTATACTTGGAAATCGAATTGGTAGTGGAGTAAGTTTGACATAAAAAGTCGGCCGTTCAGGCATCAGAGTGGTCTCAGGGCATGGCGACAACTTATAGCACTTGTCGCTGGCCAGCCGTCAGCCCGGTTAAGCTTGTTTTGCTTGCTTGCTTGCTGGTTTGTTTGCCTGAGACCGTCTTTGATAAGGACCAGAAATGGCATCATGATCAAAATTCCCAGGGCTGTTATCTATCAGCTGCCGGAGCCGATATCACTATCACTCAAATGGATTTCTCTTATCAGTTTGCACAAGCAACCGCCAAGAAGGCCTAGAAAACCGCCAGAGTCAGCTAAAATTATAGGTACAAAGGTCGCTAAACGCAGCTTGGCACAGCGCATTTGAGATCTGGGCGCCAAGAACGTGCAATGAATGAGTGACAGCGAGGGTGTGATGATGGAAGAAACATGCTGACCAGTAAGGAGCCGCGCTTCGGACTTTGGTTACGTATCCAAATTTGAAGAGCTTTGGTAACAATGTGGGGGACTAACGTAACTTATCGATCCTCCAATGTATCTCATTTCCATGGCTACGGGTCAAGAATCCCGTCTTATCAGGAACCATTCATCGCCGTTTTCGGAGAAGAGCGGGATCTTTCAGCCAGACTTTGGACGAAAACAGGTATTCATTAGTTGATCCCTTGGCTGCAGATCGCAAACAACTTCCCATCTAGAAATGCATCATTAACGGTCATCAGGTATCTACAATATCTACCTGTACATCTATACACTCTGCATATAAACGTACCATTCAACTTCATACACCAGCTCTACAGCCCCATAATATGCCCATGCAACATCCAACAAATACAAACGCCTAGAGCAGTCTTGCTCCTTGCCTGAATTCTTCCACCAGCCCCATTCTCGTCTTCGTCTTCTCGCCCCGGATCATCACCAACAGGCTCTTTGATCCATCCATCCGGCACTTGCGTCAAGAAGCTATACCAGTAATCCCCCATGATTCTATACCCATCGTTGGTGGGATGTAGACAGTCCCTGAGGTTCTTCAGGTCAAACGTGCCGAAGTCGACGGCAATCACATGCTCTCCCTTTTGTCGTCGTTGTCGCACAGTCCCAGGAACCAAAGCCCTGTATTCAGGCATCCTGGGCTTATAGCCATCGCAAGATGAGAGAGGTATTGCGACGAGAACAACTGCATCCGGACAGTATTCGACAACCTTGTCAATGAGTTGACCCAGACGAAGTGCAGCGCCCTTCGGATCGCTGCCTTCTTTAGAGATGGATGAGCGTGTGTCCATGTCATTTGTTCCGGCGTGAAGTAGAACAACATTAGGTCTTTGTTCCAAAGATTCGTTGACGTTGTCGTTGATATACTGAATTGTCTTGCCAGACCACGCCGCCTATGAAGTTGCATAAGAATAGTCCATTGATTCTGCAATGATGAGCACTTACATGATAACTATCCTTCATGGAGCCACCATGTCTGGTACCGGCAAAAACAACATGTTCTCCTGGACGTTGGTAAATATGAATGATACCAAAAAAAAACACCACCCACAGAAATAAGAACTTACCTGACAAATGCGTCGCAAGGGACAGTCGGTAACCATTCCCATCACCGCCTTCGGCATCGCTTCCCCATCCCTCTGTAATCGAATCTCCAACACAGAGGATGCGCAGAGAAACTCCTAACTCAAGTGTCTGGTCAAGGCCTGAGCCCGTGTAGTTCAAGACATCATACGATGTGAAACCTGTTACATTTCGTGCTATCTGCGCAACGTCTTGACCTCCACGTGGCTGAAGCGTTGAAGCGTGAGCGTGAGCGACACTAACAAGATACAACAAATATGAATACCACATACTACAGCACTACAGAATGAGAATATTAGAACGAAAGGAAACGTCACAAGCAAAAGGAAAACTACGGGATCGCACCATATATAAGACTCATAGTGAACAACAACATTTGGTGTTGGTTGTTGGTTGCTTTTAGTTCAAAACAACCTGGTCAGCATAGATGGCATCCACAGTCTAACAGCCATGACCTTGAGCGCTGATCCATGATGAAACTTAACGCATGGTTCTTGGCTTTTTCCCCCTCATGTTTCGGTAAGCGCTAAACCCATGTGGCAATTATTGAGCAAGCAACTTATTGTGTTACTCAACACCTCACTCATATCATATCATCAGCGACTCAAATGCGGTCAAACATCAGATAACGTTAGTTTAGACAGTCGGGCAAATTTTGCGAAGTCAGGTACAAGATAGCTCCACACCCATTGAGGGTGTTTGATTTCCTATCAAACTATACGTCCTACGTGGTGCTAATGTGGTTGACAAACTGTTATTCTCCATCTAAATGCCCCGTCCGCTTCTTTCACCTGGCTACCTGGCTCATTCTTTGATTTGTTACCATCTCCAGTAAGGCCTTGTCCCTCCTCTAATTCTCGCCTCAACGCCATATCGATCACATTAACTCCATATCATGCTCACGTACGTATTTTTCAGTAATATATAGCCCAATCTCTTCAGGCCCTTCCAGCACGGCCAACTTGCAAAATCTCGCCCGTCAAAGCCTCGTCTCCTCGCAAGACTGGCCATGAAGTGCCGTCAGCCTTGGCAAGGGCAAACTCCAGCTTTGTACCGAGTACTCTGTACGATGATTTCTCTGTGTCAATGTGTCCGTAGAGGGGAATTTCGGCGGTGTAGCGCTTAGGGGGTGAGTCGGTCGTGGTGAGATCGAGGTTCAGCTGTTTCGCCTGCAGCTCAATCTTGGAAGCGCTCTTATCAATCTTCTTTAGGAAAAAGGATGCGATAACGTTGACGGGGGTTTGGTAAAAGTCGTGTCTGTAACTATCAGTACAGGCAACTCCATGCCCAGGTACTTCATGAACTGACCTGACATCGGAAACGAGCTCCTGGCTATCGGCACCGTCCTTCATTCCGCTACCAACAAATAAGTGTTTGCTCTTGGTCTTGCAACCCTCAAGCTTCATGAATTGATCAAACTCCAGGACCCTCCGTTTGCAGCAGGAGTAGCCCTTGCTTCCCTCATGGAAAATTGGCACACCAGGATGGTGAACACATTCTTCGTCATCTCTTGAGCTGCCATTCTTGTAAGTTGCACCGCATCCCCTCCTTTTGCAGCCAACACCATTGGGGATCTCGAGACTGGGGTCGTCATCTTCTGACTCCGGAGCTGGTGGAGGCGGAGTAGGAGCATGCTGAGCAGTCGGGATAGGTGCGCGGGATGGAGTGGTGTTCAACGCATCTATCTTTTGCGCAAGCGCAGCATCGTCTTGTTTGGGCTTCTCTTCGATCTGGGGCGGTTTGTCGGTCGTGGAATGTGTGCCAGTTGTGCAAGGTGTAATGTCCATAAACTCATCAAACGTCAAAACACGAGGCTTGCAGCATTTCCATCCTTTAAACAGCGGGTTAGTTTATATATGCACAATGCGTTTTGTTTGATTGACCTGCCTTTCTGCCCCTCGTGGAAAACAGGCGGACCGGGATGATACTCGCACTTCTCATCAGGGTCCGTAAACTCTTTTCCGCAACCTTGATGGACACACTTTTGAGACATTTTGTAGAACTTGCGATTCGTATGCTCCACAGAGTAATATAGAGAATTTGGCGATTATTTGGAAGAAGCAAGAGAAAGGAGAAGATTTGGATAACACGGATTTTGGTGGGGTGGGAGCTTCTAGAATTCAAGCTCCAAATTGCTACCGTGGAGGCGATGACGATGGTGGTAACAAAGCCTATTTGTGGCCTCACCGCTTTCCCGTTTCGGTGCGGGGTTACAACATCGGACTATCTATGCAATTGGTTTGAAGGGCTCAGGCCATTTCTGAATATCTCCAGGTCCAGAATATTTACTACCTATACCTACTGGCCTATTTAACAAGACATTGAAAGTAACAATGTTTGCTACTCGCCGTCTCCTTTTATCGACAAGAATAACATTCTTTACACGTGAAACATGCGGTCTCTGCAACCAGGCAAAGCATGTCTTGTCTGATGTATGGGATAAGAGACCATTTGCATATACCGAAGTCAACGTCGATCTTGCAAAGCCCGAATCCAAGCAATGGAGAGATATCTACGATTTTGATGTTCCTGTGGTCAGCACAACTCATTCTTGGTAAACAAATCTATTACTAAATGGTGATACAGATACATATCAGCAAAGCCACGGCACCAGAAGAAGATCCCTCTAGGACTGGCAAGGCTGTCAAGCTCATGCACCGGTTTACAGTTGAACAAGTCGAAGCTCAAATGGACAAAGTAGAGAAAATTTGAGGCCTGGTCTGTTTGTTACGTCTTCCTAATAACCCTTTCCTCTGGTTGGAGCAACACTCCCATCAGCGAAACTGAGCTGCTCTTTGACTACCAAGCCCAACGACGTATAATCCGTCACCACGTTCATCATATCAAACCCTTGGTCGGCGTACACTTTGGCCTGCTCTCCTCCCGTACAGTATACTCCTGTTTTCTTACCAGCCTTCTGGCTAGCAGCAAGGATTTTGGCAATGGCACCTTTCAGTTCCGAAGCCATTACTCCTTCAATGATGGGATGGCCGATAGCGTTTCCTATGATGTATTAATACTTCTTGTTCGCTTGTATCGATGCTTTGGTCAGGCTTTACCTAGATCGAACGGTCCAATGAATAACACGTCGATGCCTTCTATGGCAGCAATCTCGTCAATGGACTCAAGTGCTTCCTTGGTCTCAATCTGGACAATGGTCAAAAGAGCATCGTTGGCTTGCCGAAGATACTCGGTAAAGCTTGGCGCCGGATGGAATCGCTCAGGGGCAATCGGAGACCCGAAACCTCGGCGGCCCAGAGGCGGGAATTTGGCAGATTGGACAAGTTGTCTCGCCTCATCTGGAGTTCGTAGCAACGGCACAACGATCTTGCCAAAGTTAGTCACTCAAGTTATGAGTCGTATTCGGTACTACTTACGCCATGAGCTCCGCTATCAAGGGCGCCTAGTAGATATCAGCTTTTCTTTCTTGACCAAAGACATGAGTACAGGCCTTACGCTTCACCATCCATCCTTGCATATCGGGCAGTCTCACGATGGGGGATACTCCTAACGCTGCAATTGCTGGCACAGCGTCGTGCATTGCACCATCTGAGAACACGTCAGGATCGTTCTATTCGTTCATCAGTGGCGTAAATGGTTCCTTACCATCAATGTTCCCATGCTCGCAGTCCACCAGAACCCAATCAACTCCTGATGCCGCCAGCACTCGCGACACATTGGCTCCAGGGAGCATCTGCCAAGCACCGAATGACTTCTTACCTTGGAGAAGCGATGTCCGTAGTTTATTAGATGACTGCATGGCCGACATGTTTCTGGCTACACTTGGCAATCGCAGCATGTTGGGTACAAGAGCCGGGCGTAACCGGAGGGCTACTGACGTCCACAGCCTACTCATGCTATCTGTATTTAAGCTCGTGCAGTGGTCATAGACAATGTGGAAAGTCAATGTGCTCGGCGACGAATGCTCCGAGTTCAATTTATACGATCTAGCATCATGCACTTCCCGGGAGGCCCCCGGTCCCGGCTCTCGAGCGGGGAGTCGTGGATTGCGGGGTTTCGTGGGGGAGATCGAGCTGCTTAGGAAGCCAATGCCCATCTCCACGGATTGCAATTGGTTATCGAGAGGGCTCATATTGAAAGGGCGGATGGCTTTACGAATAGGGCGTATATGACGTGAGCGCTATCGGGGTATCTGTGTTTCTATTATTGATTTGCAAACTGTAAAACTTGCGTGTAATTGTCTAACTGCTCGCTGCCGAAACAAGACAGCGAAAAGAATCATTTCTTTTGTAGCAAACTATGTCCATCATTTTCAACTTGGCGGTAATCGTGATATTTCTATACCAGAAAACAAAAGGCGGGCGTATGAGCGCTCTGCTCAGCCTTTTGCACCCGTCCCATCTGCTAATGAATCTCTTGTCCTGGATGCGACGTGCAATTGCGTTCTCACTTGGTACGGCATTTTCTGTATTTCCTCACGAACAGCCTGTTTTGGTCGTAGCTAGTGAGTGCTTGACTTTCATTGTCAAATATTTGGTTATGCCAGACGCTATAGAAGCTTCGATCATCAAGAGTTCCGAGTTTACTCGACGCCGTGATCAATTTAGGAAGCTTGCAAGCATCTACAAGCAATGTTAGCAATCAAAAGACCAGGATATTGACCAAGACATATTAGCATACCCCAAATAATCCTCCTTGATACTGCCAATAGCCCACATCTCTCCGACCTCTGTCCTGAGACCAATAATTTTCACACGAACGTGGGTTTGTGGCTCAATGACTGTATCCTCGTTGTTGGTGAATTGAGGTGGTGTCGCGTTAGGATCCCACTTAACATCACTAGGAATCAACTGCGGTATCGGTTAGCAGAGATCACACAACTGCTGCATAGGTGACGCACATGTGCCGATACAAACAATTGCAGGGGTCCTGCATGAGCGAAGAAACCTTGGGGGTTTATAGAGTGCACAACAGCATCAACCTGACTCAAGTCAGACTCCTCGGTCATTAATACTTAGCAGTAGCAGCCTTACCGTCTCGCCCTTGAAGGGCCGCCATACTACGGCACGATATCCCACTGTAAACTCAGCCATTCCGAGACCAGGAAGAATCCTGCCTTCAGAAATTTCGAAAGCGTCCATGATAGAGATGATGAAGTAGCTTCCAGCGCATGTGCCTTCAACATCTTTCAGGAGCTTGCCTGTCACGAGGTCGTGCATGTTGCGCCCCATAAAGGACGGGTGCAAGGTGACCTTGCGCTCCAAATTATAAAGAAAAAACATGATGAAAGATGAGTTTGGCAGAGGTAAAGAGTAAAGATGTCGATAGTAAGCGGGTAGTGACGTTATGTTTTACGACGTGGTGATATGATCGAGTGGTCGAAGGAGAAGCACGTAGACAGGTGAGAATTCGATACAGCAGGAGCTTAAGCTAATAAGTGGTGCTGGATAAATTTATGCGATAGATCGAGAAGGAAGCGCCGGGCGAGAGCGCGTGCGGAAGGTTACGAGTAGCGACGGGGTTGACGTGGTTTTGGATAGGGACACGCGCCGCGATGGTGTTCTAGGGTCCACCGAAGGAATCCGTGGCCAAAGAATGTAGTATGAGGAAGGCCCTGGCGTGTCGAGTCAGAGTATGACTGCTGACCTTCTTGACGCGAGCGCAAGGGAGGTTCTTTGTTTCTTTGATGAAAGAATGCAAGGTGAGGTGCAAGTTTGGACATGGAATCGGCGAGGCTGAGCTGGCCAATGCGTGGCTATAAAACAGTGTCCAATCATAAATCAAGATTTTGGATGACATTTCAGCCACGTGTGGCGTTCTGTAGGAGCTGCCTCAAAGACGCTCACAATGGTAACAGAGCTTGACAATTGAATGTGGGCACGAAAAACTATCTTTCCAATTTTTATAGACGACTATTGATATATGGTCTGAGAATGTAACATGAAGATATTGCCGTGTCAAGGATTAATCTCGGCTTGCATCGAAGCGAGCGAACAAAAGATAAATATCCCTATAAGTATGGTATCAAACATGGCTAAAGAGCTGATGTAGAGACAGCAGTGAATGTTCAGTCCGTCGTCCTAAGTAGGCAGTCGACTTGCCATATGAGGATATCACTCGTCGGAAGAAGTGCTCCATAAACGGGTGTCAATAATGGAGGTCTCGGCCTCTTGGAACCGGCCGCCGTCACGACTCAAGAACCCCTAATTAGGTCCCCCTTACGGATGCTTGTCACACTTTTTAGGAATTTTAGCATAATCGTAAGCTCTAGCAACCGTAATAATCTTATGGCTTGTAATTCGAAGCTTGTTACACTCCATGGTCGACGTCTTCCAGAAGACTCTTTAATGTGGCACGGTTGGTTGGAAGCGAATGGTGCCTCTCTAAAACCTTGTCCTTCCAAAGGCTGAGGTCGGTAGTACAAAAGTCTGGGGGACTAGTAAGGCGGTCCTAGTTAAGGCACACCTAAAGCTTATTACTGTACTGATCGAGCTTCGTAATAATTGGCCAAAAGGGCATATTCATCCAAGTTAAGGAGTTGAGCACACGATCTCTGGACATGGATGGAGAAAGGAGGCCCCACGCAATGGAGTTGCGGCGGTGCATTAGGGCGGGTCTTGCTAGGTTAGGGGCCTAAACACGGTGGAACTGGTCTTTTTTTGCAGTGGACACAGGCTGAAGGGGTGAGGCTGGTGCTGGTAAAAGTAAAAGTGAAAGTACGAGTAAAAATAGGAAAGCACATGAACGAACAACTCATCAAAGCCACTGGGGGTCATTCCATTCGTTCCTGCGGTTTCATACCTCGCCTCTGACTTTCTTCCTTTATCTTTGTCTTTGGCCGACTTCGTCAACTCCACTCCCTCTTTATTGCTCAAAGTAGGTAACTACAAAACGCGCTCGCGCTTACCTTTCGTTTGAGCCTCGGTTCTAGGAGAAGGGGTTCGGGTTCCATTCACCTTCTTCTCCTTCTTCTTCTTCTTCTTCTTCTTCTTCTTCTTCCACAAGGTTACCTCACGCTATTCGAGGTACCACCTAAACCTGACATATACCTTAACCCTTTAGTCGACTTCAACATCGCACCACTGGCAAATCAATCGCCTGCATCCGCCTACTTCCTTTAATATCTCGTACTCAAGGGGACCTTCAACTCTTTCTCTGTCTCCGTCTCTGTCTCTCTGTCTTGGACCTCGCAGCGGATATTTCCCCTTCGACTTTACTGCTGCTACCTTGATTGCATCGTCTCTGCCAAGACTCTATTCGCCATGTCTCTAGATCTTGAACACCACCTCACCTTTGTAAGTATAACTGCTCGCCTAGTCATTTACCGCATAGTATTATCAACTCCATGCTAACATGCTCTGCTTCGCTTCAGTATGGTGCTTACCACCATAACTCGGTCAATGTTGCCATTCACATGGTCTGCATCCCCCTTATCCTCATTTCAGGATTCGCTATGGTATGTCTCACCTGACTTACTCTAAGCACACAAACTTACCAGTCTACAGGCCACATACAGCGGTACTCTGATCCCCACGCCATCATGGATCACTCCTCCTTACATGGAGCTTAATCTTGGTATCATTGGCGCCAGTCTTTACTCTCTACTTTATCTGCTCCTAGAGCCCTTTGCAGGTTTTCTCCTTGCCATTTTCTGCATGGGCGGTGCAACTTTTGTCAGCTATCTCCGCCTGCAGAACCCTGACACGACCTTCCAGGCCGCTCTGGCTATCCACATCGTCTGCTGGATCTTCCAGTTTATTGGACACGGTAAATATGAGGGACGCGCCCCTGCGTTGCTCGATAACCTTATCCAGGCCGTCTTCCTTGCCCCTATGTTTGTGTGGCTTGAGATACTTTTCAAGTTCGGATACCGACCTGAGCTTCGAGCTCGTGTCAACAAGAAGGTCAAGGTCGAGATTGAGAAGTTTAGGGCCAAGAACGGCAAGGCTCAATAGAGCAAAGTCTCAATCCGGACTGCTGTATCAACCTCAGGTGTTGGACTTGTCCATCAGAGAGTCGATGCTGAGGGGTCAATACATAGAGCTGATTCGCATCGAGACAAATCACATTCTGATATGTAGGAATGCACTTTGGAAACCACCGATTGATTACCAGCAGGGGACTCTTGCTTGGGGGTTGCGGGGTAGTCAGTGGACGGAATACACAAGTATTCTTTCCACCACCGGGGAGAAGGTGATATCAGTGATCTCGCCCCTTTTACTTACTTGGGCACACAATGTTCTTGAGGTGGTGTACTTTGCTTACACAGCCGTTAGGTTGTCTTGAGATTCACATCAGAACCAGCATGCATATTTGGGAAGGAGAAGGGTCTGGAGATGAATTTACCATGTTGGCCATCGTGGCCGGCTTAACATCGCCTGGAGTGTATGGAGTTGCGTCACTTGGATTTAAAATAGCATTTATCAGTTGAGCACGTAGCAACATCATATATTTACATTACCTGGTTTATCAATCAGGTATCTCTCAAGAAGCACTCGCTCTACAGACTTAACTTTTTGTCTGCTGTTGGCCATGAGAATAGGGGTAATGCAAGCTAGCTTGTAGTGAAGGGGAGGGATGATATACATTTTTCTACTTTACTCCTCATCATCATCAACGTGGCAAAGTTGCACTTCCGCCGAGCTGCAATGCTCGGCAGGACGGGTGAAACAGGTGCCATACACCAGGAGCTTCTGGACAGAGACATCGTTTTGGATATTCCATTGCTGACAAACATCGGCCCATGCTTTGGTGACGCTTCTCTCTTTTCCAAGGACTGGATGGCGGCTCTGTTCAAACCTTGCGTCCTGGTTTCTGCTTGACCCTTACTTGAGTCTTTAACTGAAGATTCGCTGTGTAAAGTCAATTTATTTTGACACTTCTGTCGTGTCAGTGGATGAGGATGTCGCTGATCTATGCGCCTCTGAAGCGCCCACACGTTCAAGTTTTTGGTGAGTTACGGACGGAATGTAGTTTCACCGACAATCGTTCGATACTGGCTCTATGGACGCACATACCTCACTGGCGAAAGAGAAAAGATAGCATGTACTGTGTCTTGTATTACTGAGGTCAGGGAGACCTTTTAAGTCCGCTCGGAGACATTTGATAATGCTCGAGATGGAAGTGGAGGTGGCTGGTTTGGTTGAGGGTGTCTTCCCTCAACAGGCTTAAACCTACAGGTTTCGCAGCTGTGTCGTGGTCGCTGTGCGCTTTTGAGCAGGTCTCTGCAAGGTCGAACTGGGCAAACCCAGTCGAGGAGGAGTCGAAGACACGATTCGCGGCGTTCCTTAATCTTCTTGCACGGAACCCGAACACGTCCTATGTGGTGGCATTGGAAGTTGGCGATCTGGTAGCACATGGTGCAAGTGGCTTTCTACTTGGTGTTGAGTGTTGGGTGTTGGGTGATGAAAGTTCTTGTTTCAAAGTTAGTTCTTTGTCTAGATGACAGGCCTTTGGGAAAGCTGGTGAATGAGTAACTGCTATAGAAACATGTGGAAGGGAACTTGTCGGGTTTTAAGTGTTTTGTGATATCATCTCCTATATCGCCAGAACAGAAACACGTTTCTTTGTTCGAGGACAAGTACGGGAACAGTATGATGGAAAACGAACATTGTTGGAATTAAACTGTTCTGCTTGTTTATCAAGCTGATTCCTTTGTTTGAGTACACGCTTCTTCAACATAATGAGGGGTGGGCAGCTCAATAGCAGCTCAAGGTGTGTCGAACAAATACAGCATTGTGACTTCACAAAAGGAGAACACTCACACTTGGGCGGAATCAAGATTGAAAAAGGATTCAACTTTACATTTTCGAACAGACTTATTGGCCTTGCAAGCTATTGATCTACTCTCTGCGCTGGTGGTGTTGGTAGGTCAATACTGGCTGTCACCGTCGCTGTTCTTCCCCCTGACCACCATGATCAGTTTATGGAGTGCGATAATGGCCATCCACTCCTTTTTCTCCATATTTGATGTCTGGGCGTTTTATGCATTAGTGTTATGTACCTGGGGCGTATATGCTTTGGTAAGCGTCTTACATCTAATTGAGGGACGCAGCGTCTTCCCTCGTTGGAGTTACAACACCACGATTTATTATCGCTCTGGGGTCTATTGGGCATTTTGTTGCACGCAAACTTGGTTTCCTCGCCCTCGTCTGAGGAGTCGTCGTCGTCGTCGTCGTCGTCTTCATCCTCTCCTATTGTCATACCGTAGTCGTCGGTCTTGACCTTTAGGAGCCTTGGCATTGCACGAGGGTTCCAGACGATCTGGGTGTGGCCACTGGGCATGTCCTCTGTGATTTCGCCTCTGAAGCTACTGATGATCTCGAGGGCTCGTCTGTGGCGGGCCAACTCATTGGCAAGAGCGTCTTCATGAAAGCGGCCACTCTCAAATAACTTGTCCCCATCGGTCGGCAGGTGATCTTCGGTCTGGAGGGCGTGAACCAGGGAAATACCAAGGTGGACGAAGAGAATTATAAAGATAACAGTGAAGTTCATCTTACTTGTTTTAGGCGGGCTTGGTGTATATTTGTGTCTATGCAACAGGGCCATGTGTTATTATGGTGGTGAAAGAAGGGGAGGGATCAAGCATGTAAAGAGCGCTCCCTCTTATAGATATAAGTGTTGGGCGTTCTCATTGTGGCTTTATGTGAGAAAGGTTTCAACAATAGCCAAATATTGGGTCCCTAGGCCCTCTATTTAGGTTTTGGGGTATAGGTAAACGCTGTGGTCGTCTCGTAACTTACACGGAATCACGTATACTAGTCAATTTGCGATGACGAGGATGACTCCGAGTTGAACTCCGATGTATTAATTCACCCTGAGAGTTTGTTTTCTCACCAATATTATCCCTTGGGCATACGTAAATACATTCAGTTGCTTCGCGGCTGACGTGGTGTCTGGGGCAAGATTAAGTTAACAAGCATATTTGGAGCGAGGGTAACCAAGTAAACCTCGCAGAACGAAACATCGTGTTGGCTATGTTTGAATACTTCGATACGCTCCTGGGGAGTTGGTTGGTATCTCCTTGTCCGAAGCAAAATGATTGCTCGTTCAAACGAAGGGGTGGTTGAGTGGTGGATGTCAACTGAAGCTGAGCCAAACTGCTGGAGATTGTTTTCACTTGATTCTTAGGATGCTTCTGATGAGATGATGGGTATTCAAAGGAGCCATATCGTTTGCATTTCTCTGTCTTGAGATCATCTTTCACGGTCTTCCCATCAGGATCCCGATTGCGCTTTAACACAAGTCGGATATAAACACCCATTAGCAACAGCAGCAACAGGGTGTTCGGTCTCTGTGAATTGTATACCTGGGGGGGGCTAGTATATCTACACGTGCAACATGGTGTGGAATATTACGAACTCAATCGCGATACTCTGTTGAAAAGTCTCTTGTTTGGAGGTTAGTTTGTAGTTTTTGTTTCTCTGTAGACGTAAAAATGACCGAAACTGGATGGAGGGGATACAGAAATAACCAAACATATTCAGGCCAGGTTTAGTGGCTGTCCATGTCGTTATTTCTTTTCAGTCAAGGAAAGCTCTGTCTTTTTTAGACGTTTGCGGTGAATAAGCGTTCAATGGGCCAATCGCGTGTAAGCCAATACTACACCTACAACTTATGTGTAGCTACCTTAGGGTAGCCCCTCTTGGAATAACTTTGAAACTTGAATTCTCAACAATATCGTTTCTCAAGTTTGTGTTGTCATGGCAATTAATGCTCAGCATTTAGAGGAGGATTTGTTTACTGTGATTTAAAACTATACCGTTTTATCAGCATGTTAGGTATAGACAAACCTCTAGTAACAAAGTTTTGACTTTATCAACGACACAATACCCGTGTATACTGAGCACGGATAATGGTCAAACAATCCAAGCTGTCGACAAGCAGCCCCAATAAAACTACAAGAGGTTATCATAACTTGGACAAATATCATATACATTTACCTGCATCGTCCGATTTGATCAATGGCCGGCAATCGACAAACTATTCGATATTCGGAGCCTTACATGACTCAGAAACTTCAATCAGCGGCTCTATTACCGCCCAAGCGCAAAGTAGTGGCGGGACAAGCGGTGCTAATCTCCCGCCTGTGCCGCCGATGCGACGGAATGGGCGGCGATATCGGGCAATTAACAACCTTAGCTTGACAGTCATTCCGTGACATTGGCCAGCTTCACATTTTTTTCAATGGGTCCAGAAGAACTTGTCAATCATTCTAGACGCATGTCAGTACCAGTAGAATCAGTCTCCTTGTTGCTGACAGCCATTGTCTTGGTTTGTGTTCAAGGACGCCGTAACCGGACCCATAATCTTGATCTGGGGAGCTTCAACAGTGGGACATTTAGCAAGGATGATAAGCTGCGAGGTAACTCCCATATTCGGTATATCAGTTGCAGCTACGGATGATTACTTGGACTACCTACGGTGAATAAGTGTTGAGATTCAAGATAGAAATAGTAGAGCACACAAACGAATTGATATGTCGAATGCAGCAAAAGGAAAGTGTCTAGACAAGAAATGGAAAAGCAATATTTTGGTGACACAGCTCGTGCCTTGAACAACTCCACGAAAGACTCTTCGTAAAGCCGCTAGTGATGGACGATCTCCATTGGAGCTTGGTAAATTCTCTCACTAAGGACGAAATGTTGGGGCGGGCCAGAGGTTACTGTACAGGGCAACTGATAGCAACCCGAGGTAGCTAACCACTAGAATTACAGTATGGGGTTACCTACCTACTCCAAGACATGAAGAAAGGTGCGTCACATCTTTTTTTTGTAGAGTCACAGAGAATAAATTTCGGAGGTCCTTATCTTATCAGCGGCACTTCCTTGTCCCTGTCCCGCCATTTTTCTTCAGACGAGCCGCCCTACTTCAACCCTCCGACTCCCCTCTCCTCTTGGAAACCCAATCCACAGAGTCACTGTCTCTTGTGTCCTTCACATATATCGCAAATCCTAGACGCCTAATTCGGGATATACCAGGGCAACCTCGCCAGCGGGACGGTTCGACTTACGCATTGATACGTGCAAATTATCCGCTGCAATGCCTCTCAACTTCAACCTGGCAACCACTCTCGCTGGTCGAGCTCCGGCCCTGCTCCGTCATGGACGCAGGGTCCCGCGAGCTTTGCCCTCTCGCTCATTCTCCTCCGTGAGCTCTCTCTCCGCCTCATGCCGAGTCTCAATCGCTGCTACTCGCCCCGCCAACTCGAAGCGCATCGGAACCCTCAAGGTCGTGCGCGGATACAGCTCCGCCACTGCTCAGGATGCACCCAACCCCAAGGCCTACCTCGACAGCGGAGTTATCAAGCCTCACCAGACCGTAGATGTCAAGAAGGTCCTTGTCATTGGAAGTGGTGGTCTTGCCATTGGACAGGCTGGAGAGTTCGATTACTCAGGTTAGTACACCCAACCAGCCATCTATCTCTCACTCCCATTGTCCCTCTAAAAAAAATTCTCACCGACACCCCTCACAACTCACATGAATATTGGTTAAAAACACACACTAAAATCAATCACAATCATAGGCGCCCAAGCTCTGAAGGCCCTCAAGGAAGCCGGCGTTTCGTCCGTGCTTATCAACCCCAACATCGCTACCATCCAGACCAACCACAGTCTGGCTGACGAGGTCTACTACCTCCCCGTTACCCCCGAGTATGTCTCCTATGTCATCGAGAAGGAGAAGCCTGATGGTATCTTTCTGTCCTTCGGTGGCCAGACCGCTCTCAACCTCGGTGTTGAGATGGAGCGCCTTGGCCTCTTTGAGAAGTACGGCGTCAAGGTCCTCGGTACAAGCGTCCGAACTCTGGAACTGAGTGAGGATCGTGACCTCTTCGCTAGGGCTTTGGATGAGATCAACATCCCCATTGCCAAGTCGATTGCTGTCGGCACCGTCGAGGAGGCTCTCGACGCTGCCGAGAACATCGGCTACCCCATCATTGTCCGAGCCGCCTACGCCCTGGGTGGTCTGGGTTCCGGCTTCGCTAACAACGAAGAGGAGCTCCGCAACATGGCCGCTCGATCTCTTACCCTCTCCCCTCAGATCCTCGTCGAGAAGTCGCTAAAGGGCTGGAAGGAAGTTGAATATGAGGTCGTCCGTGACGCAAACAACAACTGTATCACCGTGTGTAACATGGAGAACTTTGATCCTCTTGGTATTCACACCGGTGACTCAATTGTTGTTGCCCCTAGTCAGACCCTGAGTGATGAGGAGTACCACATGCTTCGAACTGCTGCCATCAAGATTGTCCGTCATCTTGGCGTTGTTGGCGAGTGTAACGTCCAGTACGCTCTCCAGCCTGATGGTCTTGACTACCGTGTTATTGAGGTCAACGCCCGTCTTTCTCGATCCTCTGCTTTGGCCTCCAAGGCCACCGGATATCCTTTGGCTTACACTGCTGCCAAGATAGGTCTTGGACACACCCTTCCTGAGCTTCCCAACGCTGTCACCAAGACTACCACGGCCAACTTCGAGCCTTCCCTCGACTACATCGTCACCAAGATTCCTCGATGGGATCTTTCCAAGTTCCAGCACGTTAAGCGTGACATTGGTAGTGCCATGAAGTCTGTCGGTGAGGTCATGGCCATCGGCCGAACATTTGAGGAGTCCTTCCAGAAGGCTATCCGCCAGGTTGACCCCCGATTCCTTGGTTTCCAGGGTGACAAGTTCGACGACCTCGACTTTGAGCTCCAGAACCCAACTGACCGTCGATGGCTCGCTGTTGGCCAGGCCATGCTCCACGAGAACTACTCTGTTGACAAGGTCCATGAGCTTACCAAGATCGACAAGTGGTTCCTCCACAAGCTGCAGAACATTGTTGACTGCACCCGAGAGCTCGAGCAGGTTGGCAGCCTCCAGAACCTGAAGAAAGATCAGGTTCTTAAGGCCAAGAAGATGGGATTTTCTGATCGACAGATCGCCAACGCTGTCAAGAGCACTGAGGATGAGGTTCGTGCTTACCGTCTCAGCTTCGGAATCCGCCCCTGGGTCAAGAAGATCGATACTCTGGCCGCTGAGTTCCCTGCCAACACCAACTACCTCTACACCACATACAACGGTTCCACTCACGATGTTGACTTTGAGGACAACGGCACTATCGTTCTTGGTAGCGGTGTTTACCGAATTGGTAGCTCCGTTGAGTTCGATTGGTGTGCTGTCAGCACTACCCAGGCTCTCCGACAGATGGGTGAGAAGACCATCATGATCAACTATAACCCGGAGACCGTTAGCACAGATTTCGATAGCTGCGATAAAATGTACTTCGAAGAGCTCAGCTACGAGCGTGTCATGGATATCTATGAGCTCGAGAACTCTAAGGGTGTTGTTGTGTCTGTTGGTGGCCAGCTGCCCCAGAACATTGCTCTGCGACTCCAGGAGACTGGTGGCGCGAATGTTCTCGGAACCGACCCCAGAGATATTGACAAGGCTGAGGATCGTCAGAAGTTCTCCGAGATCCTTGACAGCATTGGTGTCGATCAGCCCGCCTGGAAGGAGCTCACTTCGGTCAAGGCTGCGGAGGAGTTTGCCGACGAGGTTGGTTATCCCGTTCTGGTCCGTCCATCCTACGTCCTGTCTGGCGCTGCCATGACCGTGATCTCCAGCCAGGAAGATCTCAAGGACAAGCTTGAGGCTGCCAGCAACGTCTCCCCTGACCACCCAGTGGTCATCACCAAATTCATCGAGGGAGCCCAGGAAATCGATGTCGATGGTGTCTCTTCTAACGGAGAGCTCATCCTTCATGCTGTTTCTGAGCACGTTGAGCAGGCTGGTGTTCACTCCGGTGACGCTACCCTCGTTCTTCCTCCTGCCAACCTCGACAGCACTACCATGGAGCGTGTCAAGGATATCGCCAAGAAGGTCGCCGAGGCCTGGAAGATCACCGGCCCCTTCAACATGCAGATTATCAAGGCCGAGAACCCCGAGGGTGGCGAGCCCCTTCTCAAGGTCATCGAGTGCAACCTCCGTGCCTCTCGATCTTTCCCCTTTGTCAGCAAGGTCCTCGGAACCAACTTCATTGATGTTGCTACCAAGGCCCTTGTCGGCAAGCAGGTCCCCGAGAAGGCTGACCTCATGGCTGAGAAGCGAGACTACGTTGCCACCAAGGTTCCTCAGTTCTCCTGGACTCGTCTTGCTGGTGCTGATCCTTTCCTCGGTGTCGAGATGGCCTCCACCGGTGAGATTGCTTGCTTCGGCAAGGATCTTGTCGAGGCTTACTGGACCTCTCTCCAGTCCACCATGAACTTCCGCATGCCCGAGGCTGGTGAAGGTCTCCTCTTTGGCGGAAACGTTTCCAAGCCCTGGCTTACCCAGGTTGTTGACTATGTCGCCCCTCTCGGCTACAAGCTGTACGCCGCCAGCCCCGAGGTCAAGGAGTTCATCGAGGCCAAGTCCAAGACCAAGGTCGAGGTCGAGGTCATCGAGTTCCCCAAGGAGGACAAGCGAGCCCTCCGAGAGGTCTTCAAGAAGTACGACATCCGTGGATGCTTCAACCTTGCCACAGCCCGTGGTAAGACCACCCTGGACGTCGACTATGTCATGCGCCGAAATGCCGTCGACTTTGGCGTCCCTCTTTTCATGGAGCCCCAGGTAAGGCCTTTTAAACATTCATTCAGCCACAATTAAAACATACTAATGTAATTAATAGACCGCTATCCTCTTTGCTCAGTGCATGAGTGAGAAGCTTCCTCGCTCCGAAGGCATCCCCGGTGAGGTCCGCCGATGGTCCGACTTTATTGGTGGCAAGCCCCTGTAAAATACATTAACCCCTATTTCAAGAAAGAATACCAGCTTAGCGTCTGGATAAAGGGGATGAAATCTCGGCGTTTTGTTATTGGAAAAAAACGAGATTTTTTTTTGGTAAAGTTGTGATGATGGAGCATTTTGGTGAAATCGTAAGAGGGCGGGGTTTTGGGAGTTTGATGATTGTTTGGGCTTACGATATGGCCGCGCCCTCTGTACCTATATAGATGGAGTATGGGAAATGAAAAAGGTTTCATCAGTGCAAATGTGGACTATTTCGTGATAAAACAGCTGTGACAAGAGCAGTGTGGTTCTGTGCAATAGTTGTAAGAAGGAGGCTCTGAGATATCTGAACACTAAATTTACTAAACTTATCATAAAGTTAGATATATTTATAAAACGCCACTCAAATAGTATATCTTAGTCAGTGTCACCTAAAGTTATGCATAAAGTTAGTAAAGTATCTGATGAAGTTGTAATTAAGACCGCACCCAGGCGCTCATCTGGTGCTCAGCGGAATCCTGGAGATATTTTTGAAGAGACTCTCGGGTAAAGAGAACACCGAAAGCCTCAAGCTAAGTAGGTGTATGTTTATGATGCTCAGATTGACAATGGATATTACCGGTTCTTCTGAAGCATGGGATACTCAGCAGGAACTTAGCCGTCTCACTACCAAAAGGATACTAGAGAAGTGATCAGGACAGTTTTCTGGCACTCGTCACTAGCCAAACAATCTGCCTGTGACTGATACGCCGTTTTTACTGCCTTGTTGTTGTAAGTGTCACCCTGGAGGAAGCTTTGCAGGGGCCAATCCAATATATATGTGCCAACAGAACACCAATCACGTATGTTTGCGCTATGTGAAGTACTAGGCAACAAACTGAGGGTGACTAGCAAATCGTACAAAGCCCATATTTATCTCGAATAGCTAGAGATTATTGCAAACAGTTTGGTGGCAATGAGAGAAGGATCCCACACCTTGCAACAAGAAGGCAATCTGAGAAATTACGTATATATAAAGGCGCTACCTGCAACACAAGCTTGTGATAATGTCCATGTATATTGATATTAAATTATAAAAGATCGATACATTCGGACGACTTGTTCTAAATCTTATATAAACTTACTAGATAGTCGTCAACAACTGGCAGGCAGCTGGCGAGCATAAAGTTAATATTGCTCCTTCTTGGCCTGCAATCTCCACCCCTCGGTTTGTTTCCACGCTGACTCTACTCTATTCATGTCCATCACCCTCTAACTAGGTAGTCTCGACACTACAACGGCGTACGACAATATGGACACCGACGACGCTGCCGATGCACAGTTGATCCAAGAGCTCGAGGGGCTCAGGGATATAGAAGAGGTGACGAGGCACCTGAGTTCGCCGCTGACACTGCGGCCTCAGTGCACCATAAGAAATGACCACTCTAGACCAGGTGGTAGGAAAGGTTAGACAACTTTGGCATAAAATCAGGCTCTCTTTACCTAATCTTTATTTACCTCCCAGCTCAACCCGTCAAATCTCCAGGCACCCTCAAGAGCGGGTAGTAATTGCCAAGGAAAACCTCGAAATGGCCAACCGCATCCGCCAGCAGATCTAGACGGCCAAGAGAGCCCTTGGGCCGGGAACTTTCAGCTTCATTGCCAGGAATGAGGCCAAGAAGCCAGCTCAAGGTAACAAAAGGAAGCTTGCAGAGGCTCTAGGGAGCGAATTCGGCGATGATGAGGATAAGAATCGCTGCAAAACTGAGCCGGAGTCGATGCATGTCAAGGCCTCCAGCAACGATGGCGAGAAATGGATGCATATTCTCGACTTCTTCGAGGCGCCTAACTGGAAACCGCATCTGGTAAGTAGTTTAGATTGACTGGTAGCAAGTATCTAACCTTTGTCTAGGATATAATGACCGGGAATTTACTCATGGAAGTCCGGCCTGACATCATGAGCTATCAGACGATGTTGAAGCCTTGGCAGAAGACAGGAGTTGAAAAGCTCTTGAAGGCTTGTGATGGGCCTATGCGGGGACTGATACTTGGTGATGAAACAGGCCTGGGAAAGACACTAGAGGCATTGGTGGCAGCAAGAGTGAAGCAATTAGAGATGAAGCCATCATGTGGCTTCATTCTTGCTGTCTATCGTCCTGGCTGTATTCTTCAATGGGAACGCGAAGTACGCACCCACCTACGTGATGCAAGTACTGCCTTTCCGGAGAGCTCATTCATCTAACATGCAACTAGACCAAAGCAATCGATCTTGACAACAATGAGATGTTGATCACTGATCTGTCCTCGTTTGATGTAGCCATTTGCAGCTCGAACTTTTTGAAGACCAGGTACATCGAAAATATCAAGCTAGAGCGTTTCTGCATTGTCGCTCGTTCTTTAAGTCTAAGAAAGGCTAAGGAGAGTTATCTTGGAGTCTCGCCCAAACGTGCTTAACGCCCCTTACACTCGACCCTCTATCAGGAATGGGACCGACAAATTCCTGTTGTGATCTTTGACGATCTGAGCTGGGGGTAAAGCTTAGGTAAAGAACGCCAAATTTTATACTAACGTTGCCTAAACTTTTCTATCATCTGGTCTAAAGTGGTCGTTTCTTATGGTTCCCTGTGGCCGAGTTCCTGTTATTTGGTCTAAGGCGGCCATTTCCTATAGTGCCCTAAGGCCTTTATCAGGACTGGGATAGACAAACTCCTATCGTGATCTTTGACGAAGCTCACGACTATAAAAACGAGGAATCCCTAGCCCAGTAGGCAGACTTTTCACTATCATACCTCTATGACTTCCTCTTGACAGCAACGCCCAGGTATAACGTGGGGACAGATGTTGGGGGAACCATCGCACTACTCCCGGGGTCCCAATTCCTTGACCTCGATCACTTCAAAGGCATATTTGTTGTTAGACCTCAAAGGTGGATCCAGGGACTGAAAGGCCAGATAGTTCATTCTCTCAGGGAATGGAAGTTATCAGGGATGTATTAGGAGAAGCTGGAAAGCATAAGAATAAGGTGGTGGGAGAAAGTTAATAGAGAAGATAATAAGGGAAAATCAAAATAGGGATCAATCAAAGCCTAAGCTTTCATATCAACTTCTAGGCAGTGATTCAGGCAGTGCCATCTCGACTTTCATATAGTGATTCACGAATGTCTCGACTTTCAGGCAGTGAGTCACAGTTGAAACGATAGGAAATAAGCCTACCTCAGATACATGATAATATCGGACACAAATAATCTCACTCTTGCGACTCCAGCATATCTCGATTTCGACTACGAGCTTCAGGGCTAATAACATGAATGATCGAGCTATGCCTCTGGATCCGAAGGGCTTTTTGAGTTTAGGCCTGGTTCCTTGCAAACAACTTCATCTGCTCCTGGCTGACCTACATCTCTCGCATCAACGCATGCTTCAGTCCGCTCCTCTGCACCTAACACTTCATTTTCTCCATGTTACTGAGGCGACTCAAGTCCTTGACAGTAAAGGCTAGGCAAAGAAAACGTCAACAGTCACCACGTATGTCACTACTGAGAGTTGCTATTAATATCCATTCCATCATAGTACGCCCCAAGCAGACAGTACACCAAAATCAACCAGAACGCTTGACCCATTGCCTGTCAGTATGCTGACTCCCGAGGTCCAAGGGACGAGCTCAGGCCTTTGTCTCGCCATGGATCTCAAGAAATGGGTTTGCTAAAGCCGACGACCTTGGCCCTGTTCAGCCGCAGGCCCTCCTGGATATTTAGCATGGCAGCCCTAGAACACTTAAGCACCTCGCCAGATCCATCAATAACGGACAGAAACTCGATCGAAACGTTCCGGTTGTTTACTAACGCGCCGAGAACAATGTTTGGCCATCCTTTCGAGGGAAGATAGCTAGGTTTAGATTCGATGAAAGCTACTATAAGATCGTTAGGAAATCATAAACTCCTCATAATCTTATAAATCTTGATAAACTTGTGTAAATCTAGATCTATTTTGGTATACAAGTCTTAATTTAGTTTAATAGGATGCTTGAAGTCTTTCTTCAATGGAACGTATTTGAACGAAACCCCCTGAAGTGACACTTCAAGTTGGCATACTCAATAAACGAACCTTAATCTGTCCAATAACACAAAATACGCACTCTTACTATGGTCTTATCCGAGAATGCATCGCATTATGCTCCGATCCTTGTCCCAAACGCCGCCTCAGCTACACATGCAATATCATCCTTCACACCATCGAAGGTAAAATATCTAGCAAAAATTTCAGTCTCACGACCTTTTGGCTCCCGCGCTACGTCTATCTTTACCATGGCCAAATCCTAGCTCAGCTCTACCTGACTTTCCTTCCATGTGACCCAATATCTCCCGATTGACTAGGGCGGCGGTGGATGGGCGGACTTGGTCCCGCGCTCGTTTAGCCTGAAGGCAGCAAATCGCTTAGCAAGGGGCTCACCCGAGTCGCGAATAGTGTTTTGAAAAGAAGAGGACGAGGAGGACGAGGGCGAGTGAACGCCGTCGTCCTCCCGTTGACGCTTGGGGAGTCTCTCACCAGTCGAATCGAGGATAGCTTGAAGAGTCTGCCAGCCCTCGGTAGAATGAAGCTGGAATGTACCGGCAAGATCGTGTTGGCTCGCCACACGGCAGAGCAGGGCTTCTTCGTCCTATAGGCAAATTAGTAGGTTCCTTTGTACACTGCGATTAAATAAGCGCACCTTCGAGAGAACACCCATCTGCTGTATGAAGGAGAGAAGGTGGAAGTTGGACACTTCTTGTCCGGTAGGCTTCTGGCCAGGCGGCAGCTTAATAAACTTGGCCAGAGCAGAATGCTCTTGGCTCTCTCCGACGTATTCTCTGTTCTCAATGGGAAAACCTTGCCGAGTAAACATAGGCTTGGGGTCGGCAGGAAAGCCGTGGGTCAGCGTAACAAACAGATACTCGACGGGGAATGACGGCTTAGCATTCTCCTGGACATTGGCGCCATATTCGTTGATTCTGCGGTAGAAGACTTCAGGGATGTATCTTGTACGGCTAACTGAGCCGTCGTCTTCCTCCTCGTCTCGTACAAGCATGACGTTAGGATCAGCTGAAGGTTCAACAATATCCGCGCGAACCATCTCCACGGACTCGTTAGACATCTGGTAAGACGAGATGGAGATCTCGCCATCCTCGTTGCCGGTGATGATACATGTTACAAAGTTTGAGCCAAAGCTACCCGTGTCGCTCCACTTGGAGGCCTTGGGATACTGAGCCTGGAGTCTTGATGAGAAGCAAATCTCCAGAGAAGACAAGAAGTAGGAGTCGGCATGACGCTTGCAAACTACTGAGCCATCTCCGTTTCCGGCGTCGAGCAAATCTGTCCAGATGACACCCACAGGCTCCAGACCACACTGCTTGGCCAGCTTGTCAATCTCCTTCTGCGACTCCCATGCGTTCATTGTGATGCCGTCTAGCTCATCAACCTGAGGAGGTTCGTAAATGGCCTCCACAACAGCCTTCACACCAAGAGGGACTTCAGTGTACTCAGTATATTTTCCGTAAAGATAACCCAGACGCTGGGATCCCGTCTTTCGCCAGGTGTCGATAAAACTATCGATGACAGAAGGTGAAGAGAACTCGACGTGGTCGACCATTCGGAATTGTTGCGGCTGCAGAGTAATGGCGCTGGGCTGGCACTTGGTACAGATACCCTCAGGCCATGGGGGGTGTCCTGAAGGGCATTCATGCCTCACTCTATGAAAGGGCTCGACCAGAGGAGGGATGTATGAGGCTCCGAGTTCGGGTTTGTTCGTCGCGGCATTGACCTTTCGTAGGTATGAATGGAATGATAGGTACTTGATCTTTTTCTCTGTGAGATACTCGGCATTAAAAGGGTCAAGAGGTTGACAGTAGTCGCACATGCCCTTGGGACCATGGCGACACATACGGTTGATGCCGCGTGGGATCTTGCCATCTAGCCGGTCTAATCGATCATCCACGGCTGATTGACGAACCACTTCCCATGGTCTGGCGATTCTTTCGGGTTTGGGGTTGATGGGCAGATCCTCGGTCGGCAGGACAGGCTTTCCGTTGAGTCTGGCGGAAGTTGTCGAGGTTTCGGGTGCATCGTCGTTTGCTTGCCCGATGTGCTGATAGGTGAGAAAGATGAGGTCGCCGTGCCTATAGAGTTAGCTCGTTGACCGCTGCCCCATGAGAGTGCACTAACTTGAGACCGATCTGACCAACTTTGAAGCTGATAATATCTCCCAATCGCTTAGAATCACCTCCGTTTGGGGCGTTGGACAAAGCTATAGTCTTGGGATCGACGGTCTTGGGAAGTTGATCGAGTAGCTAGATATGGCCGACGTCAACGGGGATAGGACGAGCATGAGCAAACGATGTGACAAACCTGCTTCCCCAAGTCTCCAAAGGTATCTGTAGCCTCGACGGTCAGGCGGGCCATCCCATCTGGGCCACGAAGTCGTAGCAACATGGTGGGCGAGGTACCAGGGAGCTGCTGTTGTTGCTGGTGATTGTCTTTAGTGGGGGTTTATCTGCGTGCTCTTTGTTATCGATCAAGAGCCGTGTGGTGTTGGCGTTGTGAAGAAACAGAATGAGTGTATGTGAGAGAAACGTCGTTAAGGCGGGAGTTTGGAGCAAGAAGAGGAGAGCCCTAGCAACTGTAGCTGAAGGTAAATGAAACGTGCATTCAATGGAATATAATAGATGTGTAAAGGCAGGTAACAACGGAGGTAGCTCTAAGTCCAAGGTAGTACGTACCTACCGTTTAGTACCTAGGTAGGTAGGTACAGCGTCATCTACGGTAGGTGCCTGCGCTGGGGGTCTCGGGCTGCACATGATTATCTAATGCCCGCCTGTAGTGACGTCGCACGGCAGTCAAAATCCAGGGCCCCATCAGTCTGGAAGGAGACACTAGCCACGATCCAGAAGCATTATCTGGCCTAAAGTATACTGCGCCACACCACCACCACCAGCTGTAGTAATGTAATCTGTAATCTGTATTCTGTATTCGTGTCTGGTACTCGACTCATACAAACTCGCAAACCTCACAATCCACGGCTGGCTCGGCCTCTTTCTTGACATTCTTTTACGACAGCACGCTCTTGTCCGTGTTTTAATAACTTTCTTTCGCAGCCTCCCTTTCATCATGCTCGACATCGACTGGAAGGGCCTTGCCCTCCCCTTTGCCTATGTCCTGGTACTCGGCAGCGCACTCATGACATTCTCGACAATCTACCGAAAGAGAAAAGCCGGTATGGCTCATCTCTACCCGCGGAGCCTTGTAAAGGTCAATAGCGAACATGAATACTGACAGTTCTCAATTAGCCGAGAGCGCCAACCTGGCTCCATGGTTCGGCCCTCACCTCCAGCGCAATGTCTACCTTTCCCTATTGCACCTCGAGGATGAGAGCGAAAAGGGTACCAAGATCCCCGAAAGCATTCTACGCGCTGCTCTGTTGCGCCGCGCCGTCGAGGATATCCGCCGTCTGATTCAGATCAAGTCCGCCAAGCAAGCATGTGGTTCTTTGTTGGCGCGGGGCAGTGTGGGCGATGATTTGTGGCAACGATTCCAGCGTGCTGAGAAGGAGATGGAGGAGGAACTGAGGGATGTCGTCACAGAGGTACTGCCCCTTCCGCGCAGTGGCGAGACATTGCGTTGGTTTTCATATGGGATAGAACAGTTTGCTAACAGTTGTCATAGGCCAACGCCCTTGCACCCAACTGGGGTCAGTCCATCTTCCAGTCGGCCCACGAAATGACTGCAAATGCTGCTATGCGCAGTTCAATTGAGGATATTCTCGCCCAGGCCGAGTCAGAGAAGCAGTGGTGGGAGAAGCGCCGCGGACAGATCCAAACAGAGTTCATGAAAGAGCTTGACGGATCCGAACAGAGCTCTTCTGCCAAGACTACTAGTGAGGAGGATGCCGTAATGGTCGACACTCCCGCAAAGGACAATGCTGTACAGAACTAGGCGGACGCGGAAACAGATTTTGTACGTGCGAGGTTGCGAAAATGAAGACGTCTTTACATATACACGGCTACGAAACTTATATCTCTTGGTCTGGGCGTGTGTAGTATACCCATGTCACTTATTTACAAGGCGCACACTCTCGGTGCGTACCGGGAAGATGAGATGGAAACAACATATGGCGGCGTTGAGGTTGATTTGAAAATAGTAGCATGGGCTTCTTCTCTATTGATATATGGCTATATTTCACCCGTTCCCTTCTGTACTCCTTTGAAAATGCAATGATGCACGCTCTGGCCATTGGCCATGTAATGTCTAGCAATGCGACCCCCTAAATGCAAACACCCCAAGCAAAGATATGAAAGCACACCCGGTACGCCATTAACAAGAAACAGAAACAAAGACAGAAACAAAACCAGACAAACTATCCTTCGCCATTATTAGTATGAACGCCTTTCAACCACCCAATGAAGCTTGGTTTGCGCAAATTAGGAAAAGTGCTTTCGCCTCCAAAGGTCCTCTTCGGCTGCAAGCCTCGCTTTGCGTGCCTCTGCCATGATCTCTTCCTCCGTCTTGAGCAGGATGGGTGATTCGCAGCCCCGGAGACCGATGAACTTGCCCATCTTGCGACGCTTCTCCTCGAGCGGCAGATCGGACCTCCAGTTGACCGGGCAGGGATACTGGTTTGTCCACGGGTTAGGTGTCCTTTGGTGGTAGAAATGAGCCAGCGATTCGAGCTGTTCATCAGTGAGAAGCCAGAAGTTAAGGACTGTGGTGGGAAATGCTGGGTGAACAGCGCCTGTGGTGAGCTGGACAAGAGGTGCAAGAGGCAGAGCCATTTGCTCGAGCTTGCGCTGGAGACTTGGGTTCTTGGCAAGTCTTCGCTGTCCGAAAGCCTGACGGTGCCTTGAAGGGATCTCGCCTCGCATCATTATGGCGGTTGTAGTTACCAGGTGGTGGTGGTAGATAGACAGTGATAGGTAGAGGGGAAGAAGTTGTAGAGTTGAGGCTCAAGATTTTATAGGTTAAGAACACCAGTCTCCCTATTTATTTTCCGAGATTGACGTTTCTGATTAGGAATAGACCGACGATATAAGCTCTTGAGAGTGATCAACGGTGACAGTGAGTGGTGATGGTGAATTGGCTTTGGCTTTGGCGTTGACTTTTTGGCGGGGGTGGCTATCGACAGCGGTCTTCTCCGCAGAGCAAGCAGTGAATGACAACACCGGCTTTATCTTTTGAGTTTCGTAGCCAATTCCTTTGCTTGTAATTATTTATGCAGAGGCTGGTAGGTTTGTTGTTAGGTTAGCCAGAAGTGAAAAAAAGCCAAACAGAGTGTCAACATAAGCATGAGCATGAGCATGAGCATGAACATGAACAAGAACAAGAATAAGATACGAGAATATAACTTCACAACCTTCTGGAGCGAACCCTGACCCTCTTGTATAGGACGACATGAGAAGCTAGGATCGCGAACAGCCATTAGGGGGCTTCTTTGTGGCCGAAGCCGTTTCTCTTTGGAACAAACGCACGCACGCACGCACACACATACACTAGAAGGTTGCTGTTTCTGGGTAAAAGCACGCTCCAACTCGACTTAGACATGGGACAAAAAAAACGCAAAAAAGAAGCCGGCTCCGTCCAAAGACTACCTAGACTAGACCTGGGGGTTGTTATTAATTCGGGGCTTGCGGGGGTGGGCGTAAGATGAAAGAAAGAAAAACTGAGACAAGAGGGTCGCTACTCTCTAGAACAAGACAACAAACCAAGCACCTTTGAGCCAGACGCAATTGGGTTGGTTCGCGGGGGCGCGCTCCCAGAGATTGGCGTGGAATGTGACTAAATAGATGGTCATGACTCAAATGGACCCGGAGACGAGTAAGAAGAGACAATAGTCGGTCAAAGAAGAGGGAATATACCGACTGACTGAGCCTCAATTCATTATCATTAATATTGAGAAAAGATGTCCCTGTTATTTTAATTTTAGATCAATTCATTGTATCTCGAAGACTGTGCTCGGTATAGAAGTGGTAATACCATAAATAACCAAGGTATATATAAATGCATTCGTTGTCATTGTTTGCCATTCACATGACGCTCTGTTCCATGCAGTTCCCTCCGCTCCCGGCGTCAAACTCCCCCCCATCTTTGAGACTTTGGCTGCATGTCTTGGATTTCTGCTGCGTTGGCTGTAACTACAACCGTAGCTGCAACCACTCCCAGCCACCTGGTGTCTCACTCTGACGACACCTAACATTTCACAAGTTCACTCTCCGTCCTAACCAAGGCTTTCTTTGTGGCCATTGGCTCAGTCTCGACCTCGACCTCGGCTTCAAGGGGGGTAAACCTGTTCTTGGACAAACAAAGAACCACATTGCTCTCGTTCGCCGTTGCGGTTGCGGTTGCGGTTGCGGTTGCGGTCTTAGATGCGCCGTCTTTATTAGTCCTTAATTCGTCCCTGATTCGTCTCGCTATGTCTCTCTTGCTCCAAACTCCTTCAACCAATGCAATGCAAACGCACGATTAGAGCCACTTCAGCTTGGCAATATGATCCGCTTTCTTCTTGCTCGCTTTGACGAACCCCAAGGCCCTCAACTCTGCCAGTCCACGGTAAAACATAACGAGTGATTTCCGCTCGTCTGTTTCCTCATCCCCCACCAGCGCAGCAAATGCAGCCCATAGATCTGCCACATTGATGAGATTGCCAGTCTCTGTATATAGACGGTACAAGAGCGTCGTGGCCGGTAGAGTTGCTGGCGTACCTCCATCACCTGGCTTGCAGCATGCGCAAGCCAGATAGTCGTGCGGTCTTGTGAGGCTTCGTTCCAGCACAGATCGTGGCCGCGGCACAAACACATCCCGCGACGGAGCCCGAGAATCATACAGCCAGCTCTCCGACACCAAAAGTGAGCTAGGCTTAGAAAATTGAACGTGTGCGATGAACAACGCGGTGATATCGTCGACGGCCTGAGTGAGTTGCTTGTCCTCGTCTGTAAGTGCAGCTGAGTCGTGGCTCAACTGAACCCTCTGTGCAATGACAGTGGTACGCGCTACTTTGCTCTGCCCACTGTACTTGCTTCGAAGCGTCAAGTTATGCTGTTGAGCTTTTAATCGTAGTTCCTCCAGATTGACGAGTTGTCTTGTCAAGCCATCTTTAAACTCAACGTCTGTTTGCTTTGTCACTGGACCAAGAAGCAGATCGACTTCTCCATCCCGCAATATAGAGACCGTCTTGCGCAGCATAATCAGTAGCTCATTGATATCCATACGTCGTACCGACTCAATGGCTCTTGAGTCTTCAGTAATTGAAATACCTTCGTTCATGGCATCGACAAAGGCTCTCGAGAATTGATTGTCTTGGCCCTCTGCCTCGCGGAGAATGAGTAGAGCGCGCAAAAAGTCCTCGATGGACTCTCGACGGTTTATCAGACTATTTTGAACTTGTAAAGCAAGAACCTCGTCATTCTCCAGCAAATCTTTGGCATATTGCACGTTATCCAGTACACCGCTTTCGACTGCTCTCTCGACATGATTCCTGAAAGAGCTTGTGTGTCGAACAGCTTGGAGGTGCTCAGGTTGAAGTGATGAAGAATGCTCGAGAACACTGAGAGGATTTGCGTAGAAATGGCACATATAAGCGTACTGCTGCTAGTCAGGGAATATCCGCACACTTTTGGTTATGCAAAACATACCTTTAGTGACATGTTAAATGTCTGAACGCCTGAGACATGATCATGCTGACGATCTAGCATGCTGGTTAAGAGCGAGGGTCCCAGAAGCACAGGAGCATCAGATGCCGCCACAGCTGTCGTAAAGACAGTCTCGAGAATTGCAGAAGTTTGAATGACGTCGAACTGTGCTCCATAAATCTGCTGACATGCAGCCTTGAGGAGTCTCGCTTGGAGTAATTCGACGGATGTGGCGATGCCAAACAGCAAGGTAAAAGGGATACGTGGGCGCCAAGAGCTTGAAGCAGTTAGCAGATTGGTTGGGTTCCAAGGCCAGAGGACTCACTTGAAGAGGATAATAAGGTCTGACAATAGACTGCTATCGAATCCCTCACTGTCTTGAAATGCAACAAAGACATGCTCGCAATTCTGGGGTTTGATGAATGCATGCAGCGCTTCCAGATCATAGTCAAGATATCGGCGGCCCTGAACTGTATGAGTATTGAAGTCAAATGAAAGACTTGGAAAACTCACCTCTCGGCCGTCCTCCATTTCGAGATCATCATCCTCGTCGTTGGAGACCTTGGCTGTGACGTCCCGGATAATCTTCTTCAGTGTTGCTTTCAGTGTTGTGGCCTCTGATGACCGCAGACCAACGAACTTGCTCGGTGTTGTTTGTTGAAGCGTCTCTGAAAATTGCTGGAAAAGAAGATCCTGCGATGCAATGTTTGGTCCTGTGATGATGAAGGCTGACGGGATTCTATCCCCACTGCAAATGGATTAGGGGTTGCACATTTACATCCGGGGTTGGACTCTTACGAATCTGCCGCTGCCTCGTTGATGAAATCGCCAACTTCATGGAGAGTTTCCAAATTTGAGGTTTTGAGGATTCCCTACGTCCTTTTAGTCATATTCCTTGTGAAGGGGTCTCACTCGCTCACTTGGATACGTTCATCGATCTTGGCCCAGCTCTCCTGAAATAAAGTCTCTCTCAACTGGACAAACTCTGGTTTCTCAGCACCATTGAGTAGCGGCATAAACGAAGCCAAGTTTTTGACAGACTCTTGAGCATCTTGGGCTTTTTTGGATACTCTTCTACGTTTGGTAGGCTTTTGGTGTGATCTGTCGTTCTCAGGGTCAAAGATATAGGCGACCTGTTGGCTGTGTCAATGGAATCGAGCGAAACAATATGGATAGTGTTATTCATTACCTGGTGGTCTTCCTGGCTGTATGTCTCTTGCTTAGCTTCTTCACGTGCCATGATTAGAGATTTTATGATGCAGGAGGTATAAAGGCCTTGGAATGAGCTGCTGAAGCTCGGATCCAAGTTGAATGGCAACGCGTTTTCGGGCGGTAGACGTGTTTGGCAGCACTGTATTACGCACTGTATCCCAACGACCAGCTACTGCCTATGTCCCCTAGGTACCTTAGGTAGTAGGTACTAAGGTAGGTAGGTATAGTAGGTAGGTAAGATAGTTGATGGTTATCATTCAAGGACGTGTCATGAAAGTTCAAGTATGTATATGTTTGTATGATCAATTTTTCGGGAAATGCACGGCTTCATCCTCTCAGATACATCTAATTCCTCATCCCGTTCATCATCTGTATGCTATTGCTCGCCAAATCCTCTTTCTCATACGCCTCCTCTCAAAAAAATCAAAAAAAAAAAAAGCATCGCAATCCTTGCTTGAGCTTCGCTTCTGTGAGCCATTCAACCCCCAAAGCTCTCCTTGTTCACCCTGGTCCAGAAACCCCAAGGTGCTTGAGTTTCTCCCCGTCCACTATAATCGATTTCGCCCTTTGTACATTCCCCCCAAAAATAGTTATTTCTTATCTCCGACTCAGGCGAGTCGTGACACCTCTGCCGCCAGATTTGGCAGATACTCATACAGATACCGGAAAGACGCGACGAAGCCACTTTTGCCATTGCTCAATAAAAAATAGCAGTGAAAAAGCAAAAGAAACGGAAAAGACCAGAACTGGTAAACCATAACCCTGACGCCATGAAAGAACTTGTTCTAAATAACCACCAGCCGAACCGCATTATAAGGTAATTAGCCTAAGCCGCGGCTTCAACAGGCTCAGAAGGGGCGACAGCCTTGGTCTTGGTTAGCTAGACTCTCCCCGATGGGCTTCAGTTGGTACTTACATCGTCCTTCTTCTCTTCAGGGGCCGATGCTTGTGGTGTCTCCAGAATCTTCTCCTCTTCTTCAGTCTTCTCACCCTCCTCAGTCTTTTCGGCCTTGGACTCATCGGTCTTTGAGGTCTCAGACTTGGGCTCTTCGGTGTTTTCCTTGCCGCTATCGTCCTTCTTGTCATCTGCTTTGGCATCGGACTTTCCGTTCACACCATTGGTGGTCTCACCAGCAGGGGCGGCAGTCTCAGTGGCCAGCAGCTTATTCCACTTATCCAGAAGAACTTGGGAACGGTCCTTGAAATTGAACTCATCCTCGCGGGGAATTGACTCCAATTTGAGAATAGCTTTGAGAACCTTGTTGATCTTTGTCGCCCGGATGATGGACACCTCTAGGTCCTTTAAGTTCTCCAGCATAGTGACGTACTCAGACATTTGCTCCATCTCTGGTTCCTGAGGCTGTTGATCTCTGGTAAGAAGTCCTCGTTGAAGCTTGTGTCGAAGGTACAGCACTTCTTTCTAATCATGGGTTAGTCATGTACATCACTATCATATTGTTGACATGTCTCACCTCCTTGTGGTGTCGTCGCTCCTCAGGAGTCATCTTGGCTTTCTTGGCTCCCTCGGTCTTCTTATCGGTAGACTTCTTGACCTTGACCTTAGCTTTGGCCGCAGATTCTTCCTTAGTCTTAGGTGTGCCATTTGCCTTGGGAGTTGAGGTGTTAAGCTTGATCTTGGGCTTCTTGACGGAATCAGGACGCTGTGGTGTCTAGTTCAGGGCTTATCAGTATGGCAAACCACAATTCAGTAAATGATAGTGCTTACGCTCGCCTCGTCCTCAGCCTTGCGCTTCTTGGTCTTTGGCTTTTCTGCGGTAACATCATCGATGTCCTCCATGTCAACATCTTCATCAGCAGCCTTGGCTTTTCCTTTCTTGGGTTTCTTAGGAGTCAAAGCGGCTTGTTGCTTGGCAATAAACTCGTCTTGAAATTGCTTGAGCACTTCCTTGTAATGGTCGATTGAGTTGCTTTCGGCCGCAAGCGTGAACGCCTCTTTGAGGTCCTTGCGCATCTTCTCGGTGATAGAATCCTGAGCCTTTTGTGGGGGGAGCTCTGTAAGTTGGGCGTTGGGCACCCAGCCACTGTAGTCAAGTCAGCAAAAGATTACAAGCTATTGATGCTAACTTACAATTCATTTGTGTGGAGGTACATGACAGGGAAAGTTCTGTCATTGGCACGTTTGCCGCCATCGGCATACGCTTCCGTGTAAGAGCCATCGGGTCGTGCGGCAGCAACGGGACGGTTATCAACCAGTGCTTGAGGAAGCATTGTCTCGTCACAGACAATTGCGGGCCAAGCAGGGAATCCCTTGAGCTTGACCAAAAAATGGTCTCCGGGCTTGGCATCAGAGTGCGTAAGACGCGCCTTGGAGGCTTTCTTGCTCAGGCTCTTGCGGTTGGCGCCACCAGTTGACTTGCGTCGATTGTTCTTCCCCTTCGCCGAAGGAGTTTCGGCGGCAGCGTTTTCAGCTGCTGTCTCACTATCGGCAGACGGTGCCGAGTTTTCGGCCTTGGTGTCCTCAGCCGCCGGGGGTTCTGTCGCGTCCCTCATTTCGGTATCAACGGTATCGTCAGCGGGCTTTGAATTATCATTTGATGCCTCGGTCGCGTCTTTGTCTTCGGTGGGTTTCTCTGCATTTCCGCCTTCCTTGGTTTCTGGTGGAGCGAAATGGTCAGCATGGGTCTGACAAAGGGAAGGACGCGCCTGAGTGACAGAGCACGCGAGGAATTGAGGCGCGATTTCAAGGACACTGCGACCAAGTGCGCAGTGTACATAAAACGCATGACAATCATGACTCACCTTGGTCGACCTTTGTATTCTCCTTAGATGCGTCGCCGTCGGCCTTGGCGGCGTCGTCTCCAGTTGACGATGGCTCGGCAGGCTTCTCGGTAGCAGGAGCTCCTTGCACATCAGGAGCAGGTGCCTCGACCTCGTGCTTGTCGGTGACCTGGTCCGCCATGGCAGCAACAGTAATGATGTTTCACTGGTCACGAATCACAAAAGCCAAAAGTAGAATGCCAGTTCGCAAAAGACAGGCGAACGCGTAGCTGGTGATGTGTTGCGCGCGTCGATGGAGCGCAAGACTCGAAGCGCGATGGAGATGCTGTGTTGGAAATAAGATGCGCAATTGATGCTGAGATGCGCCTCTTCGAGTTGTGCTAGGATGTTGGGGTGACGAAAGAAAAAACGCTGGTGCGAGTTGATGGGCTGGACTGGGCCGGGCAAGGGAAGCAAAGCACCTTTCAAACGTCACCAGAGAAATGCGAGTCACGTGATGCGCTGCTGCGGCGTCATTCAACATAGCCGTGGTATCCCTCTCACACACGACATCGAGGCCCAGCGTGTAGCCGACGCTGATTCGACGCCCTGGTAAACGAGACCAACGGGCGAGACGCGTTCTTTGTCTCTTTTCTTAGCATCTTGGCCCTCATCTCAGCTGCAAAACACACGTCATCGCCCGGACCCTCACTAGACGCGTTTGGTGTTGTGAACACTCGATCGCAACCCCTCGCGCATCTTGGGCTCGTCTCGAGCCATTGGCCTTCCCCACAACTCAGCTTCTGCCGGGTAAATTCGTCTCATGGAGCACATCTCAGTCACATATAACATCCCGTATCATCGTCCTAGTTGATATATTCGAGTATTATCTCCCTAATTTCGCATTCGTAGTCTGTAATAGTGTACAAAGCCATCACTGGCGATCGCGGTGGTAAATGGAGCGAGCTTTTCCGTGCTTCTACTCCTCGTCATCGTCCTCATCCTCGTCATCGTCATCCACGTCCATGCCTTCGGCTGCCGTAACCGAAAACTCCCGCTCTTGATCGACTCCGACATAACTATCACTCATTAAGAACAGCTTCAGATCATGCTCACCTGGTGATGGCACAGTGTACTCGAGGCGAACGTTCAGTTCCCGACCGATTGTCACTCGCTTAATGGCCAGGAGGCTCTTGGTCTTTTCATCACCAACAACCAACCACCAATTCTCCATCTTCTTAGACGGGTAGAATGGCGCGTGTACGGTGGAGTCATGATCGCCATCTTCCTCCTCCAAATTGCGAGCAATCTTGATTTTCAGGTAGGCCGGCTCGCCCGCCCTGATCTCATCCTCGTCAAGGACCTCGTGCTCAAGCTCCAGATCAGGGTACTTGTCATTTGTAAAGTTGGCAGCCTCTCCCAACTGCTTCTGTGACAGGCCGAGTCGCTTGACAAGCTTATTGTAATCGGCATTCTCGTCCGGATTCATGCCTTCCATGAAATCGAAGATGTCCTTGATTCTACAAACAATGTTAGCTGACGTTTCACTTCCCAGGTCACAACTCATTACGTACCCAAACTCATTAGCCACCTTAACGACCTCCGGTGAAAAGTGAGGAATTTGCTTGAGAGGGCTATCCCGATCCCACATGGCTTGCACGATCATCTGTGACATCTCCATAGCGCTCATGGCGTTGAGGTGACCATCCGAAGACAGAATGTCAACCATGGCACTAAGAAGGCTCAAAACCTTGGATAGCAAGACCTCCTGATCCTTTGCCAGATCAATTGGCAGTTGCATGCGAGAGAAATGGGCCTGGAGCAGAACGAAAGACTTGAAGTGAGGCGATTCGTAAACCACCTCAGACATTTTGACAGGAACACGGTCGTAAATGCGACGTAACAAACCATCCTCGTGACGTCTGATCTGGATTGACTCGAATTCCGTTGCTGAAGTGACAATTTCCATGATACCCTTGAGCTTTGTGCGGACACTCAACGAGAGCAAGAAGGTCTGCATGGTAATGTAGGAAATGTTGTAGTAGGCGGCAATCATAGCAGCGTTCTGGGGCGCCACGGATCCATCCTCCTCATCAAATTCGATAATCTTTGATTCGCTGAGCTCACGAAGAGTTGTCTCGACCAAGTCAGACATGTAGTTGCTAAGACCTTCATGTGTTGTGCTGGTCAAGCTGTAATAGCTGGGGTTGGCAAGTAGTCGTCGGTAGAAATAGGTAAATGTGGTCCAGTTGATCGCATCGTCACCCGACTCGATCATCTTGGTGCTGATCTCTGTCACGAAAACATCGTGCAAGTAGTTATGAAGATGCGACTCGACAGGAAGAGCCTCGTTAAGGAACTTCTTGTAGTACTCACGCTTCACTTGGGGCAACATGAGAACACCACGGCCGCGACCATCCTTAGAGGGGCGAAGTGCCTTGCCAAACATGTGCAGCACTTCGCTGAGAGGGTAGTCGACATACCGATGCTCGCGACCCTCGAAGTACTGTGTACCCATAACAATGACTAAGTGAGCAGTGCTGTTCAACTCCCAGCAAACGTCCCGAGAAGCGACAAGTACTTGAAGGGCGCCGTTGTCATAAAGATGCTTAACAATTCGCTTATCACTCTGGCTAAGAGCCTCATGGTAATAACCAACACCGTGGGAAAGCGCCTCGGCGAGTGCCTCCTCGTTAATGCGGTCAAGCAAAGGCTGCATTTGCTCGACCTCGGCATGAAGGAAACGGTCCTCGTCATCGTCAGCAAAGGCAGCAGCCAAAAGATCACGCGCAGTTGCTCGAGTTTGTTTACGGCTGGGCACAAACACCATAGCTGGCTTGTCGGGGGACATTTGTGTAATGGCCATGTACGTAGGTTTGGCCATTGCCAGCATGAGAGATGGGAAATGAGGGTTGGTAAATGACTGAAGGTGAAGCTCCAAGGGCACTGGTCGGACGTGGGGACTAAAGTTGTAGATATCATGCTTCTTTGCGTCAATCCATTCACCAATATCCCGAGCATTCGCCAGCGAGACACTCAGAGCAACAATTCGCAAGGACGACTCAGTCTGAGTGCGAATATAATGCATACGAGAGACGATGGTCTCATATACGTAGCCTTGTGCACCGCCGAGGAGGTGAACTTCGTCGGCAATGAAAAGCTCAACTGTCTGAACATTTTTACGACGTTTCCACTGTCTCGATAACACATCCCATTGGGTTGGTGTTGCCAAGATCAAGTCACCCTCCTCCAGAAGTTTGAGGTCAGTTGCCGTCTCGCCAGTAAGCTTGACAATTTCCTTCCCGCCGTTAAGATGGCTGAGCCTCTTCTGCCAGTCTTGAAGGCGAGAGTCGACAAGCTCTTGGAAAGGAGCAATGTACACAGCTCGGCCAACTTCGCCCTTTGTCCAGTGTCTCAAAAGAGCAAACTCGGCGCACACAGTCTTGCCACTGCCTGTGGGGGCTCCAATGAACACATTCTGATCTGTCTTGTACAGCGAGTTAAAGGTTTGTGTTTGGATCCTGTTAAACTGATTCCAGGAGGGGTAGAGGTCAACATAGCTCGAAACCTTGAGAGCAGGTACGGGAAGAGGTTGAAGCTCGAGAAGCTCAGTATGAGGGGGGAACTTCTCAGGCAGGATGAGCTTATGAAAGGGGACAGGAAGCCTGGTCTCAGCATGCATCCATCGATCAGAAATAACAGAGACAAAATAGTTCGGAGGCATGGGATCTGTGATGGGGACTGTAAAGTCGACGATGTGTTCGTTTTGCTCAGATTCGGCGTATTCCTTGCGAAGCAAAAAGGTGTCGTAAAAGAGGATGTCCTCTCCATCACAATCTTCAACTAAAATCCAAAAGTTCTCTGCCGCACCATGAATGGAATCATCCCATTCAAAGTTAGGAGTGATACTAAGTTCGACGCGCAACATTGACCTGGTCATGGGTTGGACCTGGGCCTGGACCTCAACTCGGGGGAATTTAGCCACCAGGTTGCAAACAGTTCGGCCTTCTCGGGGCAGACCAAGAAGCTCACCCATACGGGGAGGATCCAAGTCAAAGTAGCTACTCCAAGACACTTCAATTCTCTCCGCCTTTTGAACAACACTCTTGGGGCAGGTAGGGAACTGGCGCAAAGGAGACATGGTTGGCCACATGCGTTTCTCGGCCATCTTGCAGAGGTCTAAAGCAGTCTTGGCGACAGTCGCCCAACCCTTCTTCATCGCAATCTCAAAGATGGCACGCAGGATACGGCCAGCAGATTGTGTTACGTATACCATGTCAGCCATTAGAGCCAGACCATCAAGCTTGAGACGTGAGATGTACGCTTGCAAAAGCACATTGATCTTTGCGTGGGGTTCCTCAATGCTCTCCTTGACAGGAATTGGCACTCGGCCCAGCAGCTTAGCCAATTCAAGCTTTTCGTCCTGGCGAACGGGAATAAACTTGAATTCGGCACTCAGAGCGAAGACACGGAAGAGTTCAATAGTTGTGATGGAAGGCTGGATAAGGTTGTTGTATGTTTCCATAGACCCAAAGGTGATGTAGTAGTGAGAAGCAATGCGTCCAAGCTCTGTGGACTGAAGTTTTCCAGTCTTCTCATCATACTTGATCAGATTTGACTTGCGCAGAACCATGGCAGCGGAATGGATCAAGTCAACTCGTTTTTGCTCCAGAGCTTCATCATCCTCATATTCTGCGCCTACCTGGTAAAGACCAGGGGAACGGAGCATCCTGACGAAAAGATATGTATAACCCAACCATTCAACACCCTCATCACGGGTTCTGACATTACCAAGCACGACTTCGGCGTTCAAGTTATCCACCAACTTGCTTACAAATTGACTTTCAATGGGAAGCTGCTGGTTTAGAAGTGAGAGGTAGTACTGCATCTCGCTTTGTGTTGTAATAATGATACCTTCTCCGTATGTGTCATATTGAGGTCGGCCCGCACGTCCAAGCATCTGAAGCACGTCCTGAGGGCTGAGCTCAACCCAGCTACCCTTCTCAGGTGAGTAAACTTGCGTTCCCTTGATAATGACTGTGTGGGCAGGCAAGTTCACACCCCAAGCCAGCGTAGCGGTACACACCAAGACTTGAATGGCACCACGGGCAAATAGATCCTCGACGTCTGTCCTGTCAACTCGGCTCATACCGGCATGATGGATACCGAAACCGTAGGGTAGAATGTCTTTGAGGTCCTGATCAGTCGCCATAGAAGATGCTTCGTTGAGGACTTCACGACTACCAGCATCGTGACGAAGGATCTGGTGAATCGTGTCTGACTCGACAGCCTTGTCTCGGATGTAGCGGGCAGTCTTGGCGGTTTCCTTTCGAGAATGCACGAAGATGAGCATTTGGTTGCGATTTGTACCCACATGCTCGATGACCTTGTTGTAGCAAACGTCGTTCATGGTCTTCAGTTGCTTAATGGCTTTACGGTCAGTGACACCAATGAACTCCTGTCGTAGGGGGCAGGGTCTGTAGGAGCCATCGAAGTGGAAGAGGCCCTTTTTCATGTCCACACGCAAGAAGCTCGCGACATCTTTATAGTTGGGAAGCGTGGCAGACAGACCCAAAATTCGGACAGGCTCGCCAGTCTGTTCAGTCTTGCGGATGGTACGGCTGACGATGCTTTCCAGGACGGGGCCACGATCGTCGTGAAGCAGATGGATTTCGTCAATGATAATAAGTCGCACCATATTGGTGTAGGTCAAGTCATTGGACTTTCTGGTGATAACATCCCACTTCTCAGGTGTGGTAACAATAATCTGTGTCTCTGCGATTTGTTGCTTGGTGAGTTGTCGATCACCAGTTAACTCTGCAACACGGACGCCATATGGCTCAAGTCTGTTGCCCAAGTTACCAACCTGCTCTTGCACGAGCGCCTTCAGGGGAGCGATACAGACGATCTTGAAAGCATCGAGGTCAATATCGCCAGTCTCCGGGTTGCGGTGCTTGCCGATTTCTCGGAGAATCGTAAGCATACCAACGTTTGTCTTTCCACTACCAGTAGGAGCACAAACAAGCAAGTTCCCGTCATCTTCAAATGCTGAAGGATAACACTTTGACTGAATCTTGTTCAGTGACTGGTTTTTGCTGAAAGGGTTTCGCGCCCACTCAGGCATATCAGTAATGGGTATCAACACGTCGCCAGGCTCATTACGCTTCTTGGGTGTGGGGATATGGATCTCCTCGTAACCCTTAAAAGTCCTCTTTGTTGAGCCTTCCGGTAGGCGGACCTTGGGGTTTGTCATAAGATGATTTCCTTGATCGAAAACCAGGTTGTCAAGGTTGATGAGCTTTCGTGGCTGGAGTCCACCAACAAGTTGGCCTTCAGCACGTTCAGTCTTGGGTGCGTCAGCAATAAAAGACGCTGGAACATCAATGTCCATCTTGATATCCATCTTTCCCTTCTTGCCGTCGGCAGTGCCCTTGCCGTTGCGTTCGTCAATGATCCATTGGAGACCTTCCGAAACCATTTCTCGATCGACATCGTTGCGTTGATCATCATTTTCTGCTCGCGTGTATTTTGTGAGCCAAAACACCTTCTCCCTGTTCTCGACTAGCTTCTGGACCAGTTCGTGGTGCTCAAAGTCAAATAGTTCCATCAGATCGTTCTCAACTTCACGCAGAGGCTTTTCCTCGCCATCATCGCCAGGTTCACCGGACAGGATCATGAGGGCCTCCTTTGTCTTGTCTGTTTGCTCGTGAGCATCGGGATATAGTGCTCCAATCTCACGTTGCAACCAGAAAGCATCGATATCCCTGGCAGGGATGCTGTGCTTTTTTTTTTCATCCTGTTTGTCTCCAGAAGGGGCTGAATCGAGGATCATCTCGTCCCCAACATCAGCAACAGCATCTTCTTCCTTGCCCTCAGCGTCCTGTTCCTCCTCTTCCTCTTCATCCTCGGACGACTCATCGCGGACCTCGTGAACGATTCCTTCACCTTCCTCCTCGTCGTCTTCATCGAAAGCAACTGCGACACCTTGGCGTTCATCTATTTCAGCATCATCGCCATCGGCGCCTCCCATGGCAACATCGTCTTCGTCGTCCTGGGCGTCGTAATCTGTAATCTTCTTGCCGAGATTCACAAGCTCATTAAATTGCTTGGGGCTTAGTGTTACACCCAAGATATCGTCAGTTTCCCTCTTCTTGTCCAGATCTTTCAGATCATCGTCCTTCAGATACTCCAGTACAGCATCTGCCGCGCTGCGAACAACCTCGTGGGGTACATCGCCGAGATTGTTTGCTACTATGGTAATGATGAGGTCGAAAGTCGCTCGCGTCGCTGCGGTTCGTGGTCGGTATGTGATGCCTTCCACCAAGAGATCGTTGCCGCCGAGAACACCTGTCGATTGAGGCCCCTCCGCCTTTCGTCTGCGTTGTTCTCGAGCTAGGATATCCTCGCCTTCCCTTAGACTACCTCGTTCGATTTCGGGAAGTCCAGGCTGTTTCTTTTGTTTCGGGGCGTTGTCGCGCGCGACGTGGGCACCCATATCTCGAATACTCAAGCGCCCGGCCAGCGATTCCGGGTCACCAGTGGCCTCATCGGTTCGTCTGGTGACAAAACGACGGTCGGCCTGGAGAACCAGGTTCGACATAGCCGAGTACTTGTACTGCGACACATCTCGATTTCCGTCGGCCATGGTGTCTAGATTATTAGGTTGTTATTAGGAGAACGTCGATGCTCTCGACAAAGCCTGGGGCGCTAGGCTTTTAAATAATCATGAGTTTGCCACCAACGCGACTAGAGGAAGTAATTAGCCGCTGCCTAGGTCTCTTTAATTTCTGCGAATGATGCGCAGTTGTTGAAAATGGGTTGTAGTCGTCACTTGTTTGGAGAGTTGAAGTCGCGATCGTAAATTTCAGATCTCATCCTAGGAGGCTACCGCGCTAGGTCCATTTCGGATAGGAGCATGAGCTTGCTGCGCGTTTGTGGCGCGACTGCATATGTGGCTGAAGCTCCAAGCCGTGTATTAGGCAGGGCAGTCAAATCATGATACGAAGTTTGAAAAGAGGTTCTAATGAAATATACATGACGCTCTTCTTCTCTCGATATTTCACGTATTCGACATAGTCTCTGAGCCTGGCGCGGATCACAGGGCTACTGAGAAACAATGGATGATGGCCTCAGCCACAGTTGGTGCCGTCTAAGCCGCTGAATTTCGTCTATTTACTTTACAATGGGACAGGAGCAACCAGCCAAACTCAAAGACCAACTCACCGACAAACAATGAATCAAAATGACGAGCCCATCTGAGATCATTGAAACATTTCAAAAGACACTTGACCCGTTTATCAAGCCACGCGAGCAAGTTAATTATATCCGACGAGTACTGGCACTTCACCTTGGATCATCTTATTACGATGGTCCAGTCAAACAGCCAGTGTCGCTACCAGACCCAGCGCGCGACGTAACTCTGGATCCTACTTCGAAAGGAGTTTACAGGGAATACGTCGAAGCCCTCAAGGCGAATGTCGAGGCCCGTCGGAAATATGAAGATATTGCAGAATCAACCCTTGCCTCCTCAACTTCAACACAAGATCCATCCTCCGGCAACGAGCTACTAGAAGAACGTGTCGCACTTCTAAAACTTCAAGCTAAATCAAGTCGTCTATCAGCCGTTCAAGGTCACCTTGATTCCCTGATGCAAAAGCCTGCCGCTGCACCTGAGTACCTGGATCCTGAGGACATTTTTCATGAGGCTACGAGTCGACCAAGCGTCCCAAAAGAAGTGGTGAACAGTCTTGTCGCGCAGCAGAGTGTACAGAAGACAGATTTGACGGAGCAAGTTGCTCAGCTCGAAAAGACTGTCTTGAGAGCGAAGCTCTTACTAAGGCGAGAAGAACAACTGCTTCGTGAAACAAGAACAAATGCTCAAAGCATTCCCGATGTTATTAGCAACGGCATTAGACTGCATGCTCTGAACACAACACGAAATGAGCTGATAAACTGGATTGAAACTGAACTGAGCAAGGCATCAGGGGACGAGGAGGGTGACGAGGAGAGCGGTTCTAAGAGCCACAACCAATCAACAGTAGACCAGGCCACGACAAACACTCAGCTCGGCGAAATTAAAGACAAATATGCCAAATATCTTACAGCGAGACGGTCTCTTCTTGCTTCCGTCGGCGAAAGATCCGAGTTCTCGGCAGTGCCTATTCTAGCCCCCTCTACAACCAAGCAACCGATTGAGGACCCAGAGCCAGCGTCCAGCACGTATCTCCTTACACCATACATCGAGACGCTCCTCACGCTATCCAAGAAACAGAGAGCTATGATATCCCAGAAGTCACATGTTAATGTGGCTCTTGGCAAGGAAATAAAGGGCAGCTGCCAATCACTCGGTCATCTAGAAGAAGAAAGTCAGCTACTTCCTACTTACTCTGCAGCACCTCCATCGCGTAGACGGTCGGGACTAGGAGAGTTCCTTGGCTTGGAAGAACGGTCAGGATTGACAGGCAAAGTACAGCCTTGGGTTTTTGCGGCAGATTCGGCCAAAATTGCCACGCTAGAAAATGTAGCAGAGCAGGTAGAAGGTGGCCAGCTTGCTTTGGAGAACTCTATGCAGACATTACAGCACATTGACCAGCTCCTCAGTCAGGGCAGTGTGCCTCAAGAAGATACGACTCAACCCGATGCCACAGAAGATGACGTCTGGCTCGAAGCAGGTTCTAAGTCACCAAGCAAGGCAAGAAAGCATACAGAAAAAGGCAAGAATGCGGAGCAGTCGAAAGATGCATGGTCTAGTCTACATGGTAATCTTGGATTAATAGGCCAGGAGGATCCTGCTTAGGATGAGAGTAATACAGTGTCAAGTCAATAAATGCCTGGTAACAAAAACCAGTTCAAACGCCAATCCATATCTAGCCACAACTCCGTTCCTCGTTGCTAAGACACGACACGCCACATGTCAAGCTCAAGGGCTTAATTTTTTCCCATGATGGCCGATATTCTTACCGACAGATCGAGGACAGATAAATGCTCATCTGCTCCATCGACCAGTCGTTTGTCAATCTCTGAAAATACCAGGACTATCTTGTTCTTCTGGGCATCAGAGATTATCTCGTCAAATGTTAAAGCTTGATACAGCTGCAAGGTATTAGCAAGTGATCAAGTCATGATACGGTAGTATGCTTACCTGTCCAACGACTTGTCCTGCGCTCCATCCATCTGCAACCAGTTTCTCAATAACGTCGGAAATTCCCTGAAAGGATGATCCTGAGCTCTTCGGGCGGATGGCTTTGACAAGGTTGTCAATGGTACTATTCGGGATAACGCCAGCAATGTCCTCTACAATCTTAATAGTGACCACCTTTTTATCCACGTCCATCGCCTCTTCGCCTTCTGCCTCCTTGTCGGAAGCGCTGGCGCCTACGAGCCTGGCAGCGCTTTGCAAGTAGGTAATAGCCTTTCGAAGATCACCCTCGCTACACTTGATGAGTGCATCGACAGCGCCATCCTCAAGCGGTACGCCCTCCTTCTCGGCAATTTCCTCTAGCCGTTTCTTCGCATTACTCTGATCAAGGCTCTTGAATCGAAATTTGCTGCATCGACTGGCAAGCGGATCGATAATTCGAGTGACATAGTTGCAGATCAGACAGAAGCGAGTGATCTTGCTGTATGTCTCCATCGTTCGTCGTAGGGCACTCTGGGCGTCTTGTGTCATGGAATCGGCCTCGTCAAGAATGATGATCTTGAAAGGGGGGCATGGGTACTTTTCCTTGTACCCGGGAGCCGCATTGGTCAATTGCATTCGTGCAAAGTTCTTGACCTTTTCTCGAACGATGGAAATACCACGCTCGTCGGAGGCGTTGAGCTCGAGGACTCTCGACTTGATTAATTCGGGGCCGTAGAGCTCTTTAGCTAGTGCTAGGACTGTCGAGGTCTTTCCTGTACCGGGAGGCCCGTAGAAAAGCATGTGAGGAAGCTAGAGGGAGTCAGTCTTGGGGATGTCAATGTCGTAGTTCCAAGGGGCTCGCACGTTGGAGGATTGGAGAGTCCTTTGGAGCACGTCGACAGTGTGGTCCTGAGCAGTAACATCACTAAGCGTCTTCGGTCGGCTGAGATGGTCAGTATCAAGGCTCGACTGGCGGGGTGAGGTATACATACTACTTCTCGACCCAGGGCTGAGTTTGAGCATTGGCAGGTTTGTCCTGTTTCTGATCGCCGTTACCATTCGCTGCCGCAGCGGCCTTTCTGGCTTTGAGGTCGAAAAAGCTAGCCATTTCGATTTCCTGATGTAATCGAATGCCGATGTGTACGTGGCTGACCCTTGAAAAGGATGTCGAGGATGTTTAAGTGTGGTATATGGTGGTACTGAAATCACTAAATTGCTTCCATTCACGGACAGCTTGGGGAAATCAATTTACGCGTTAAGAAACGCGCAGCGCGTCACTAATGGCAACCACTTCCAATAGGCACTACCCCACGGCGGTGATTCCATTAGCTGGCCCCACTCCTTCGAGGTATCGGGTAGGCTACCTTGCTTAATAACATGCTTATAAGATACCTATCATAACTAGATAGGTATATTGACTTCCTGTTTATATTTTAGATATATTTGTATTGCAAGTCTTATGTGCCTTCAAAGTCAGCTCGCTTTGCACGTAACTCTGGTGAATTTGAATAAATAATTACAACTTAACTGGGCTTACAAACAGAGTGGTCTTTTGGATGAAAGTCTTGTTTGAGCCAAAATCAAAAAACAAAAACATAACACTAGTTCGAGACCAAACCACGTCAAACACAAATGTTGAAATAAAAAAAGTGATGTCAGTATAAATCGTCCAGATATTTATTGGCCGTTCCGTCAAAGTTATTATGCATGGTGAATCGTCGATGCACGTATCCTATATATGCAGGATCCCAGTTCCTTGAGCCAAAGAAGGTTGCATGCTGCATGAGTAACAGGCAACAATACCTAATCAACAAACAATCAGAAATCCGGAACTCAAAAACATATCTCGAAGCTACATTAGTGCCCTCATATTTTGTTCAGCACTGAAGTCAGTCATCGCATAGAGGTGAAGTATAAAGCTTGTCCGCCCAGTGAAGCAGCTGCCTCCCCACTTTCCTCATGCGTTCGGCTTAAACGATACCTGCCTGTGTTGGGGACGTAGGTACTCACTCATCCCACCTTGCAACTACAACGTCTACCTTCACCTCACTCCCTCAAGACTGCACACCCTCAACCTTACTCAAAACCTGATTGCAAATTGTCCATGTGTCGCATTTCAGGCAGTCAAAGCTCACATCAAAACATCAATACTTGAACTGCCACGCACGAGACGCCATGGATCAGTCCATTATCCGCATCTCCAAGGTTGGCTGCCCCGCATTCGCCTGCACTCCCACCCCATCCCTTCGTTCACACTTTCAGCCTCAAGATAAGACACTAATACCTATCACAAGGAGCTTGGCGAGATTCAGAAAACCTGCGACTTGTGTATGTCACCTTCATATATAAGTGTAAAGATACATCTGGAAGATGTCAGCTGACCAAACTGCGTTACCATATTGCAGCGCTCGCTGTGGCATGTCGCGATATCGATGTTCGTAATGTGAAGGCCTTGATCATGGGCCCTCACGAGACCCCTTACGAATTTGGGTTCTTCGAGGTCAGAATAAACCCATTTCATTCACCTCTGTGATACAATTGACTGACCTGGCATGATAGTTCGCTATCCGCTTCCACAAAGGTTGCAACACCCTTCCATGACATGCCAAATCTTGGTCTGATTTCGATGACAGATTATCCGTCCAAGTCCCCGAGTGTAGTCTGTATCACGACAAACGGAGGACGTTGTCGCTTTAACCCCAACATTTACAGCAACGGCAAAGTCTGCTTGTGAGCTTCACCCGATCACTTACTGCTGGGGTCAGGAACTAACCGTTGTCAGATCAATTCTTGGGTATTGAACTCCGCACTGTAGTCCTGGACATCGGAACTGACCATACCCAGAACATGGCGTGGAGAGCGTGGAGAGGAATGGTCATCAGCTCAAGGACTGGAATCAATCCTCCTATCTATCCAGAGTCTCCTGTCTTCCAATCCCTACGAGAACGAACCAGGGTTCGAGGATGCCAACGAAGATTTCGACAAGACGGCCAAAAAGTATTATGTTCAAAAGGTTTGTGATCGCAGAAAGCCGTTCGTGTTAAAGCTCTGACTCGCTAGATTCGTCACGAGACGTTGCGCATCAGTGTCATTCAGCGCTTAGAAGGTTATCTCGGACTCACACCCGGCAGCACACAGCAGCAGAATACTACGGAAGTAAGCGATATGGAGGACGAGGATATCGATGAGGCTTCTGTACCATTCGAGCCATTCAAGGACCTATGCAAACGTCGATTTCTTTGGTATTTCGAATCGTACTTGACGGCCATCGAGCAAGGCAAAGCGGAAATCAAACCTAACCAGCAATTTGAAAGGATGCCATTTGAGTCCCCAGGCAACAACTCCATGGACGGCAAATTCAATTATCCCGACCTTGAACGCCGTCTGCAGAGCATCAAGGCTGCTATTGACGGAGAACCTCTGAAATGGGCCGAGGAGGGCCTAAATGCCAAATTGCAGGAGAGCACCGTCGCGGTCAACCTCCAACACCAATTCGAACAAGTTGTCGAGGCGTTCAAGAGGAGCGATATGCCACATGACGTCTTCCTCGAGGATGAGAACCCTTTCGTTTGGGTGATAACCTATTTTGGGCGTCCTATGACCAACTTGGACGGAGGCTTGTTCAGGATCAAGATGAATTTCAGTGTTCGTTTTCCTGAAGAGCAACCTCGCGTCAAGTTCGAGACAAAGATTTTTCATCACCTCATTGCTGCAGATGGCACGGCTTGTTATACCCCAAACCCTAGCAGAAGGGAAGATGTGCGGTCACACGTCGAGGCTCTCTTTGCCATTCTCGAAGACGACGAACCCGCCTATGACCCGCGCAAGATTGTCAATCCCGAGGCTACGAAGATGTACTGGGGCGGAGGAACGGATGATAAGAAAAAGTACAACCGCCGCCTCCGCCGATCGGTGCAGCAGAGTATGGAGTGAGTGATTTGGTGTTCCTAGGATAATAGTAGAAACAAACTAACCTCATTTTACACAGGGACTTCCCAGAGTAGTCTGGACATTATATCATGCTGTATCAGGGAATGATCGGGAATTCCAAGGAAGGCGTATAAGGGGAACCATTAAGGGACATCATTGAGACTTATACGGCGTTGGGGCTCATCTGATAATGCGGACCGGCGTGTCCCGAGGATTGGACCATTGCTTTTCAACATAGTTGGTTTTATATGCCTTTGGCATGGGGCGAACAAAGTAGATAACATGATCATGCAGCCTCCCGAGAGATTTAACCATGCCATATGCTCTCTAGATTGTCTCGAATTGTTGTGTAATCAGTGTTCAGTTGTATTTCTTTGTCTGCCATGTAACTCACCTGGCTTATATAGTGCTCCTCGAGAGGCATATACGAAGCTATAAGCGCGGTGACAAAGAGAACGGTGCCACTACAAACATTTCACAATTTGTAATTATGATCACATATCTCACAAAGGTCTTTCTTATTTCTTTCTACCAAGCGATTTTTAGAAAGCCAAAAAATAACAACAACAACTGTAATTGGAATGCTGTGACGTGCTGCAGGATACCTTCTGAAACGCCTTTCCATCTATAAATTAACGCCTGAATGCTGGTGGGACGACTCCATCACTACGAAAAATCGCTCAAGGAAAGTAATGCGCTGTGTGTATACAGCCCATTCTTACAATATCATGATTTAGTCATGTCTTTTGTCTCTTAGGACCTTCTGCTCTTTGGTTTCTTGTTTAGGCGATCTTGAGTTGGGGCATATGGCGCTGCAACGCCCCGGTATCTTTCCTGTTTTCCTTCGCCTCTGAACTCGTACGTGCCATTTGCACCTATGCTAGCTGGCGTACCCTGACTTGGGTGTACAACTTGCTCATGGTGTAATTTGTCGAGGGAATCACCGACGACGGCATACTGGGACCAGTTGATGGGTGGACAGCGAACGACGTTTTGCGGCTGAGGGATATTCGCCCAGGCTGGTGGTTCGGTAGGGATACGCTGCCCCGATGAGCCCTCGCCGGGGTCTTGTTGATGATCGCCTCTTTGGCTGCCTGTCGCTGCATTGCTGCCGTCATCATCGTTGTCGTCGCTGTCGCTGTCGTCGTTGACAGGTGCATTGATTCTTCCTGCAGCAAGGTCTCTTATAAAGGACTCAGGGTCATTCACAGCTCCATCCTTTGCGCGACTAAGAGCTTGAATATCTGCTGTGGCTCGATGTCGCTGGATCTGCAATATAGAAATCGCCGACTTGAGCGCAATGACGTCTGGGTTCGAATCGAAAGCTATTGGTTCAGGCGCCGGTGGAGGAATGGCAGTCTGGGCGGGCTGCGAATGTGTGAGGTTTGGACGACCGGCAGCGCTCGTGGGTTCGGCGGCGGGAGGTTGCGTCGGACGTAACGGAGGAGTAAGGGGAGAAACAGGCGGTCGAGTTGGAGAAGGTGGATTGTTGCCAAGAGGGTTGTCGGTGTTTATTGTGAGGGCGGGCATGGTCGAGTTGCACCGCAGTGAACGGTTGTTGTGCTAACTCGGCGAGAGGCGCTGAGAGCAAAAGCGGGAGCTAGTCACCGAAGAACCGAGAAGTCACGGCAGAGATCCGGACTTAGATCGGACGATAGCGGCGACGAGCGGATCAATGATCCAATAGAAGCATAGAACGGAAGACAAGACAAGGAAAGCCGAAGAGAAAGAGACGGAGCGGGGTCAGGACCAATACCGGGTTTGAGACTGAGAGTGGGACGCAAGATACCAGGTATGCGCGCCAACAAGTGAGGTAGTCTAAGTAGAGATAGATAGATATATGGATAGATAGCTACAACCGCAATCGGTATATGACGCTCGTGAATAGCGCGGTGGCTCGTTCACTCCCACGGCGGTAGCTCTTGGGGGGTTCAGCCAACACGTGATGAGTGTGACATCGTACAGTGAGGAAAGGATATAAGACACACTGTAAGAGCTTGAGAGCTGAATCTTGGCGATATCAAGGACACTTGATGCTCGGTATCGTGAGGCTTTGAAATGTTTCAGTCTCAGTGCTTGTTTGAGCGGGAGTTACAGTGGGCTGCAAAAAGTATTCGCAGGTGTGCAATTAGGCCTGATGCTGGGAAGCTAGTCGGTGATAGCTAAGTAAGTTCTCAGTACCTTATATCCCACCCAGATTTCTGCGATTGACCGGTACTGGATACCCATATCAAGCTAGGCTACTAACTGGCAAAGCTAGGACCTGTTGTCGCGACTTATACAGCCTGCGAATACTTCTTGCAGCCCACTGTATCAAGCATGGATGGAAATCAAGACTCATCACAGTGAGGTCAGGCCAGGGTAGACCCTGCTGAGGATGATCATGCCCATGCCCATGTCTCCACTTTTCAGCGATCTCCGACGCATCAAGCACAGACCATTTTGTAAGTCCACACCCGACATCACAAGACGAGACAAGACAAGCATCAACAGGCGTGCTTTTCATGCTATAATAAACTTATCCTGGAATAGTTGATGAATGGAACTAATATGACGAGTTCACATAGCGTGTGGATACTCAACCGGACCTCTGCACCCGTTGAGGCGTCTTATTCGACTTGACAGGACGGCTGGCAGCTGAGACCTGAGAAGCAAAGCGTTTATTACCGCCGTCAACCAATCCATACCTGGTCCGTGATGTGGATCAAATATATGCACGAAATCAATATTTATGATTGATGTTTTCTTGGCTCTGGGATCATCGACATATTTAATACATATCGAGTATCTCTTCCGATCACGATTGGATGCCAAAATCTTCACGTCGAACTCAAGCATGCCGATTCTCTAAAGTTAGTCCTTGGCCGTACCGAGTTCTCGGAAATGCCAGGTCATGCTTGTCTTTCGTCCTCTGTTGTATTCAAGCAAGGAATCAGGTCCGCTTCTCTCTGGCTGATGTGAAGCTAGGCCTCGACCCCCTCCCTACATGTACACCCCTGTACGTTAGCGGCATAGACATTCTGTATGCGTACACAACTAACTATGGTATACGTTGTGCATCTAGGCACGGCACTGTTGTTTTTGCCATGGCAAACTCGAGGTTTCAATTCTGACAATTCAAAAAGTGGGCGGCAAAGATAAGCCTTGATCAAGCCGTTGGCTGTAGCCAGGGGCAGAAGTGGTGACCGGTAAACTCTATTGCAGTAGAGAAACCTGAGAATACATAGAAATTACGAAGTACTTACGTAGCAGTGGCTTGTTGGTTGTGTACCAAAGCCGGGCTGTTGGCACTCCTTTTAGGTAACCAAACGCAAGGGAGCAAGTGCACAGACACACGAAAGCCCATGTAGCCATGGGTCTTGGAAAGATGTTAATTGTTTCCCAAGAAAACTTTCATGGTTGATCAGCGTAGTAATAATTGCTTGTAACGTGTCACTTGATAGCGGTACAGTTAGCCACACAAACATTAGTGCCTTCTTTTTGTCGCAAAAGCAATTAGATTTCCGGACCGGTTAATGATCGTCGCAAAAAAGGCGTCTGGGACATCTTTGTTATCGAAACCGTATTCTCGGGTTGGCACCCTTGACACCGTTTAAAGCCTCCCTCCATCTCACAAGCTTACACGCCGAGGCAACTGGATAAAGATCATCGGAGTGGCGTGTTCACGCTCTCAATGTTGTTTGCCTTGGAAGCGCCGTTGAAAGCCACTGGCTGTGACGACCAATTCACATCCTTCGGCCGCTGTATTGTCCAAACTCTATGGCATGAATTGTGTTGACAGAACGAAGCCACAGTAACTCGCCGTTGCACCGTCCCGCAACAAGGTTCTCGACCTTGAGCCTCTCGTAAACCAATCAGTGGCTCTCGTGCCCGATCTCCTGCCCTTCAGCTCCGGCTTGGCCAATATCAGATGCAGTAAGACAGTCCGCAAAGGGTGTGAAGGTGTTGTTAAAGTGATGCCAAAGGCTTGGGACGAGTGGACGAGTGGACAAGAAGCGAGTAGTACTATTGGATATCGCTAGGCCGAGAAGTTGAAATATTGGGTGTTTGCCCAAGTAGGGACACTCGGTATGACATGGATTTCGCCCTCGAACTATCTTGTCTCTAATTATGAGCCCTTCCCTCGCTATTTCTTGACAGACACTTATTTGCTCTTACCCTCTTCCTTGTCTTGACTCGATAACCTTAGTCGATGGCTAAGCTCACCGTCTGTCTTCTCTTTTCTTTCTACGCATATTCTTTCCAGAGCAATAGATCCACCTGGCATTCCATCTACATGTCGATCATCTAGTTGCCGTCGACCGTGCTTCAATCCAGGCGTTGCACGACTCGTGCACTTGCATCATCATCCCGCTACTGCCGTTGACGTCCAGCGCCAAAGGCTTGGGGCCACGCGATCACGGCTGTTGAACCGGTTCCTGCATTTGCTAGAGGATCGGTATTGAAGATTCCCCTCTGGCCTTTTGGAAGGACTTGTGGTTACGGCATCACAGTCTTGGGAGGCGAAAACATTTCTCACAGCCGCCACAAGAAGCTCTCTGGTGTGATATACTATGCCTATTTCAGATAAACTCAACAACTTTGATCGTTGATAGGTGCATCAAGGGCCGTTGCGAAATAGCATCGAAAATAGACACCGAAGGCACAGTTCTCTTGGTCCTCTGTACTGTTCTACTTGAGCGACCCATCGTTTTGATATCAGACGTTGCACTCCAATATCAACCAACTTCATACATACGCAAAACTCACCTACTCATTCTTCACAGTCAGGCTGACGAAAATGTCACCTCCTATAAGATCATCCCGCGACAGTCTTGTCAGTCCCAGATCGTCAGGCTTCATACCACGTTCTACATTGTTAGACTACGACCCTTCTGTCAGCGGAAGTGAGCGACCACGCACTTCCATGTCATCATCAGATACGACCAAGTCCAAGAAAGGGAAATCCCGATGGATTCATCAAGTTAAAGACTGGTTGTCTGTCAGCGAACCATCAGCACAGGCGATGAAGGAGCAGAAGAAGAACACATTCAGACGGCACGGCATCGACATGAAGGACCCCCAAGCTGCGGTGAAGCTGCACCTACCAATTGAGAAGATACCAAAGAACGCTATCACTTCCACTCGAGGACCGAGTCCAGAAAAGGCATTTGAGCGCGCACGACAAGAGCGAGAGGCAGCACAGTCTTACTCAGGACTAAGCCAGGCGTCTCACTCGGTGTCGAGCAGCATCAGCACGGCTCCCAGTGCCAAGGAACAGAATCATATTACTCCTTGGGACTCTTGAACTCTGCGATTTACGATGGAATCTGATGTGTAACGACGAATGAATGCAGATGGCGTTTTATTTCCCATGTCATGAGCGAGCGCGTTGTGGAATTGATCGAGAGCCTGGTCAGAGATCGAACTGGAAAATTAGTAGATATGTTATACCCTGTGGTGGTTTTTGGAATTGTGCTGTATATTTGACTCGTCTCGTTCCTCTCCTTGTTAGCTGGGTTGCCAGTTATGAAAACATCAATTATGAAGCGTTTTTTTTTTTTTACTGCAGTGGAAATATCCTATCTAGATTCATCCGGGGGTGTACCTGTCAGTGAAACATGGATCAAAGGCCTGGAACTAGAAGTGTTGTATAATTCTGAGACTCTGGATGCAAAAAGGGGAGTATCGAGCCTATAAAAGTCGTTAAGCGCTACAAACGCGACAAGGAAATGAACACCGATAGCGAGAGGGTTCGAGGCAATTCCTGTTTCTTGTGTAATGTGAAATGGCTATGTGAAGAAATGCATGTTCATAATGATGCTGTGTGGCTGTCATCAGGTGCCCCCGGGTGATGCCATGGCTGAAGCCGAGCGAATTCGGGCGAGCCAAGAGTGATTACATATTGTTTGTTATCCCGATATTGTTAGCCAGTAGTCATATGCAACTTACAAGTAGTCAGCCATTGTGTAGTGAGTGCACATTCACCGTGCCAAGGTCGACTTGTGCCTTGTTTTGGTGACCGCAAACGAAGCGTCTTGAGTGTCGATGGAGCAAGCCAAGCTTCAGCTCTGAGCTCCATGTACCGGAAGCTTGTGTCCGCGCTAGTGATCCCTTGTGTGCCGCTAGAGACCATGATTGGCAGCATCTCCAGCTGGAATGGCTACGATATGACGTACTCCATGTGTTAGCCTCTTCATCATGGATTCTTCTGATACTGCAGTTGGTCTAGTAGCTTGGGCTCTCGGTTTATATACAAGTCCCTCTCTAGCTAGGGAGCTATGTTTTTATCCTATTTTGTTATCTGACAAGGTTTCGAGCTCAAGAATTGAAGTGAAGGGGCTTTTCTCTGTGAATGTTTGTCTGTTCCTTTTCCTGTTCTTGTACAACTGGTGATTTGAACTTATCACGAAAAAGGCCGGAATCACATTCCTCTTATTGCTTTCACCTTTGCCCTCACGAATAAACGAGTGCTTCTGCCATCATAGCCTCTGTTGGATAATCCATCCCAAACCCCCAATTCTTTCAAACATGCCTCTCTTTTCCTCTCCCAAGAGGGACTTGAGTGAAGAACGCGGCGAAAGGCGACCGAATGGCGCAAACGGCATTACCCACGATCCCGAGGACGGTGAGCGCGCTGCTCCAGACGAGCACACTCGACTACTCCCGAATCGCGTCGACTCGACCCAGCCTGGCCTGCTGGCGCCCGATGATCCCGCAGTCTCTCCCTATAATCTCTGGAGCATTCGAGCTCTGCGATACCTGACTATTGCCTTTACTCTGGTAACGCTCATCTGGTGGATTCTGCTTCTTGTGTCTACCTTTGTGACACCACCAGGCATCAACACTCGCGGCAGTCCTTGGTTCGCCTTTGGCTTTACAACTTGGACCCTTGTGAACCTCACCTTGACCCTCCTATTCTTTGAGGTGCCATCCAAGTCTGTAAGGATTCTGGCCATCTTCATGTCGGTAAGTTTCAGTTTCACAACTCTCAGCAAACGTGTCCTTGGTACTCACACCCCAGGCAGGGCGTCATTCTCCTCGACATGATTCTTATTTTGTCAGTGCAAAAGACTCGAATCGAGGAAAGTTGGGTTGGTGTCGGCAGTGTTATCTGGGCTCTGCTCACCAGCCTCTGGACTTTGTTGGTTGACCACACAGTGAAATGGGGCAAGGCTGAGGAAGAAGAACGATTGACCGGCCGAGCTGAGACCCGAAGAACCCTTTTCGAGTGGTCCGAGGTTATGATATCTACTATCGCCTATGCTGTCATGTCAGTGGCCGTGTTCCTCATCACTTTGACCATCATCCTCCGAGCCCTCGACGCAGGCGTGTCATACCCAGGAAAGCTGCACTTGGTCGACAACGGCAAATACCGCATCCATGTGTACTGCCACGGTAACAAGACTGACTCCAAGGGTAACGACCTGCCTACTGTTTTGTTCGAGGCTGGCGAGCGAACCGTAGAGTATGAATTCTGGAACTTTGCCGATAATGCTATCAACAATGGATCCATCTCGCGATACTGCTTTGCAGACCGTCCTGGTTATGGCTGGTCCGACAATGCACCATCACCGTCGTCGGCAGGGTTCGTGGTCGATACACTCAGCGAGGCTCTAGCCAGCGCTGGCGAGAACGGCCCGTGGGTACTCGCAAGCGCAGGAATTGGATCAATTTATTCGAGAGTCTTTTCAGCTCGCCACGGAGATCAGATCAAGGGCCTTCTTCTCGTGGACCCCTTACATGAAGATCTCCTTGACGAAGTTGCTTCGCCTGGTCGAGGATTCATCCTGTGGCTCTGGGGTGTCATCTCCCCGCTCGGCCTGGATCGACTCCCTGGTGCCGTCTTCCGTGGACGAACAAGCCGAGACCGAGTTTACGGCCGCTCAGCCCAGCAGAACGGCAAATTTATCTTTGCCAAGTTGCAGGAGAGCTTAGTGGCCGGTTCCTTCACCCGACGGGACGCGCAGACCAGCCGTCAAATCCAGGACGAGAAGACGCCGCTTGTTGTCATCAGCTCGGGAAAGCACATCAAGGATAGCCACACATGGGAGAAGAAGCAGCGCGACCTGACGAAGCTGACCAAGAACTTGAGGAACTGGGACATTGTCGACGGAGCGCCTCACGAGGTCTGGAAGACTCTCGAAGGTCGACAGAAGATTGAGAAGAGACTCAAAGACCTGGTGCACGCCTGAAGTGAGTGATAATAGTATGTCAGGGTTGGCCTGACGCTGACATGACGGGGATTAACGGGAATGTTGTGGAGCAACATCATGGACTGGAGGATTGATTATGGAGTATGTTGTCACTGTTTTGTCCCCTGTGTACGTGCATGAACATGAGCCTGGTGAGCATTAGCAATGTGGCTCTTGGAACGTTGATGAGATTGCTTGAGTTTGTATTTGTATGCGTGTGTTATACTCATATACATGTAGCGTATTTTAATTGTAATCTCTTCTTTATCACTTATGTCCTGTTTGGCGAATACATGCGGATTGCACCCTTAGTACAAAAACATCTCTTCCCAGGTATATGTAGCTTATCATTATCGGCATTCCTTGGATAGTTGTCTAGTGCATAACATTGTTGGCATTCAGACGTGGCCCTCCACACCTCCAAATGATACACGTGATGAGATCTCCATTGTAGCAATTTCAAAGACGGCAAGGTTCCAAGGTTATTTGCAGTGTCGCATTGCAACTCAATGAATCTGACTGTGCTTTGTTCCTTTTTAAGTCTGAGGCGATATCTGTTACTGTTTCTGTTTCTGTTGTTTTCTGCGGGTGCTTAATATTTTATTAGCTTCTACGGGCTGTTTGATCCCCTCTGCTTTCAAATGGGGGGAAAGGAAAAGTAAAAGGAAAAACCTGGGGATTGGAATGACCTCATAAACTCACCCGTGTCATGAGTGGGAAGGTATTGGATGGTAAGAGACATGGGTGGTACTGGACTGTAAGCCAGTGCTTTTCGCCTAGCGACAGCTTTGACCTAAGGATTTGATCCATAGGTGTAGTGTAGTGCTACCTGGTTAGAGGCTCAGGCTGATTTCAGGCGGAGACATGCCCGGCGACATCTAGTGGATAGCTCTGGACTCTGGTGGTTCTTGTCTCTGAGTCAAGGGGATACGTACTATGGTCAAATTCTGTTACCTTGTACAGTTGCGTGAGTGACATTCAATCTGCAGACCTGTACAGTAAGGCGCAAGGCAAAGAAATGCCCTAATATCTGAAGGCAATACGAATAAGGATATGATGGAACTCTCAATCTCACCCCTCTCCTTGTGTACGAGGAGCATCCAATAAGAGAGATAAAGAATCTTTAGGACTTACTCAAGAGGCAAGATCCAAACGAAACGATACTGAATCTGACAGTACTAACCTACCTAAGTAGGTACCCTACCTACTACCTTACTGTAAGTACCTATTGAGCTAATAATATCCTTCCAAGGCTGTGCTGACGGCCACTTGCATCTACCTCCGCATTTGTATCTACACCTTCACACGAGGTAAAGTCAGAAGAGACAGACCAAGTTTCGAAACATTGACTGTCTATTCTTGTTTTATAGCCTACTTTGTACCTAGTCAACAGAACTCTCACCTCTGAACGGGGAGACTCCAGGTTGGACGTGGGTCCCCATGGCCTGGAAATTACAGTAATCAATTCTTTCTACCTACTCAAACGCCCCTAATATAACAGGGTCCACTCCATCCCCCATCTGAGCCCGCCTGCATCTCGCATCTCGTTCGTTGAGCTTTGGTCAAGTCCAGCATTTGCATAAGACAGCGGTACCTTGTATCGCATTGGGATTGGCATTGAGATCAGAATTGGAATTGGCGGTTGTCATTGAGTCAAGCCTCTGCAGAAAGCACTAGACATCAATATCTACGGAGTACTCCTACGAATTATTACGTGCTGCTGCTATGTACTATTCCTTTGTCCACGGACTATCTATCAACCTCATACAGTGTCCCTCCTGAGACCATCCGCCATCTTGGTTTGCCTCTAATATCATATACTCTTGATCGTGTAAAGGTTGGTGGTTGATCTGGCGCTGAATCTCCCGCCGACCTACTCCGTAGATT
>JAAGWP010000444.1:0-46745 GCA_013266165.1 Fusarium graminum
GCTCCATTGGTTGTAGGTGGAAGTGGTGGAGGTGGAGGAGCGCTGCTTGCCGGCAGTGGTGGAGGAGCAGGAGGATGGTTGTTGACAGCCGGAGGAGGAGGTACAGGACGGGAGCTCGGAGGCGGTAACGGTGGAGCCGAGCCGGTCACCTTGGGAGGCAGAGGAGGAGGAAGAAGCGCAGGCGCATCGTTACGTGGAGGAGGTGGAGGAGGAACAGGTCCACGGCTGGGTGTTGGCGGAGGTGGTCTTGAGCCAGGGAAAGGAGGAGGAACTCCGAACTTATGACTCTCTGTTTTCTGCGATTCAATTGGAGTCTTGGGCGGTCGGGGAGGAGGGGGAGGTCCAGGGTTGGAAGCTGCTGGCACAGGTCTTGGAGATTCCTGACGAGCAAACTTGCCAGCATCGGCCAACGGGGGAGGTACGCCGAACTTGGGTCGAGGGGGCGATGGCTCCCGCTCAGGGGCAGCCTCCTTGCCAGACCGTCTCGGTGCTGGAGGAGGAGGGGGTCCGCCTCTTCGCGGAGCCGGTGGTGCGGGAGGACCCTCGGATAGGGGACGGCCTCCGGGCGGGGGCGGCGGTGGAGGAGCCCGAGAACTTCGTGCATCGTTACCATTTGTAATTGGCGCTGATGCTGGAGGTGGAGGAGGTGGTGTCGACCCAGGCTGGTTGGCCTTCTGCTGCTCCTCTCTCAAGAAGTCTACAATGAACTCCTGGTTCTCCTTGATGAAGTCGTCTGTCAACCCTTTTTCTTGGAGATCCGCCCCGAAGTGCTCACGCCAGAGGGGGTCGAAAGCATCCAGCAGTGCGAATTCGGTAGGTCGTAGGGTGCCATTGAGGTTCGGCGTAGAGTTGACAACATGGAATTGGATCGAGTTGTGGCGTGGAGATTCCGGAGGGGTCGGAGATGGGAGATGGGTACTGGATTGCGAGGAATGACGGTGGCTAAATAGTCCCCCCAACAGACCATGCTTGTGAGCAGCATGAGAGCCTCCTCCGAAGGGTGTTGATCTCGTAGCTCGGCTTGCGTTCTTTTCTCGCTCGTCCATCTTCTTCTTGAACTGTTTGGCCTCCTTCTCGTCGACGAAGCTCAGGGCTGCCAGGCATTCCTCGAGTTCAAAAGTGTGGAAAAAGGTGCGGTCTTGGTTGTAACTCCATGTATCGAAAATCTCCTGATCCCATATAACTCCTCGGTTGGAAGGCTGACTGAGTTAGCAAGCGACGGTTAAGCATGGCGGATAGCCATGAGGGGGACATATTATGAGCGTACCGAGATATCAACCATCTTTATCCAATAAGTGTTCCCAACCAGGTCATTGACGAGCGCAACAGCTCCCTGAAGCCCGGTATATGTCCATCTTGAGGGACTGGGATAGGCGACGTAGAGTCTGGCAACAGCGACGGCCTGGATTTTGTTGGACTGCTTGGGAATAAACCGCTTGACGCTGTCCTTGTCCTCGTCGCTCAGGATAGACGGCATCGTGAAGTCGCAATCGGATAGGTCCCTGGGTCGGTGTCGGACAGTTCAGTTATCTCTAAGAGATAGTAGCAAATGATATGAGCGTAGGAGCGCGACGAATTCGTCGGTTATCGTCTGGTTTGGACGCGCGGAGTGGCGCTTGTCGGGTCTCTCCTCTCGTCTCCTCTTTCAGCGTCTTGTCAGAATGACTTGGCGCTCGCGTGAGGCAGCTGGGATGTCTTGGGGGTAGTGAATGTATATCTTGTAGAGCTCTTTCGTTGGGTAGATATGACCAACGAGCGGCGCCCGAGCTTTCGGGCCTGAGTGGAAAAGAATCCCTATTCGAATGGCGTAGGGTGAGCACAGATGGTGGTCGCACGTCAAAAGGTGTGTTCGTCCGTGGGGAACCAGCCTTGGTCAGCGATTGGGGACGATGTGTAAAGAGCCAGAGCCAGAGCAGTCCGAGGTAAGGAAGAGCACTAGCCACAGACTAGCCTAGAGCACTTGCAGAAGCTCACCTCACCACAGCCACGGTGCGTGGACGTAGACGTGGACACTGGCGAAGTCGGCGTCTGGGAGCGGGGCAAACTACGTCTTTGTGCAGGCAGCGGGACGAGACGACAGGTGTAATGGAATAACGTCAGAGAGTACGGACACGATACGTAGTGCTGGTTTTATGGCAGCAATTGTAGCCGTGACTGAGTGTCACTATGAATTGCTCTTCACCACAATGCGATACAGCGGTCAACTTAGCAATCCCTCAGGTATCGAACCGTTCACCGCTTCAGCCACCTTGCCGGGTTCTAGAAAATTCGCTTCGCAGGGCAGCAGTTGAATGTTGGGCAGCCAAAGGTTAGCAAGATAATCGCTGTCTTTTGGTGGAGCTTTTAAGGGGCACGGCTGATGGGTGCATGTGAAGTCTATCTAAGTTGGCTGGCCGTCAGGTAGGAGACCAAATAGGAAGTAGGAGTAGACAATAATTGAACAATCAACTAAGCCATGCCCTCAGGGAGTATATCGAATGTCATTAGGTTCTCTTTGTGATATTGCTTCAAGCCTTTGAGTGAACTTATATGCCTGGTCGTTGGTTTTTCGAGTGCTAAGGTCCAGTAATTGTCTCAGCTTCAAGGAGGGGTACTGTAGCTGGGCTGCGTGTCAGCAGGGGCTCCGAAGCTGCCGTTGGTCAGTGCCATGATACGAACATGAGACTACTATGGATGTTAGCAGTCAACACGCTCAAATGCAGGCCATAGTCTAGACTAATATGCAATTATTCTTGATGTGTTATATTAATCGTAAAAATGAATAGTTTCTGCGTCTAGGTAGAAAGTCGTATAATCATCTCAGCAGAGCCATCTTGACAGCTTATTTCTTGTTCAGAGCCTCCATTCTAGCCTTGCGGTCGTCCTTGGAACCCTCTTGTTCAGGCATATCCTTAGGCACAGCGGGTCCGGGGTGAGCGTTAAAGGCAGAGACCTTGTCCTTGGCCTCGTCCTTGATGGGCTGGATAGAGAACTGCTTCTCGCCCTATACAAGAGACGGTCAATATCGGATCCATGATGACTCTCGCTCTAGTATGGGCAGGTGACTTACCTCGTTTTGTTGCTCGGTGCTAGGCATTTTGTTGATTATTTTAATCAATAATATTTGAAAGGGGGAAATATATTTATTTTGATTGATCTTTGTAGTTGGCTTGATGTAGGATACTGTTAATTTCCGATGCTGGGTTATCAACGTCCTTTTGTAGTTGCTGGCACATATCATGAGCGATGACGTCGTCACCTCTGGCCAGACTACGTAAGACAGTTCTGTGGCGCGAATCGCGACGGGCAGAACACAAAAAGTCTTTGGGGGAAGTGTCACAAGAGGCGATGTAGAGCTTCTAATTGGCTGTATTGTTCCAAAAACCGCCGGTTGTTGAGACCACTACCATCAAAGACTCTGCAGGATCTTGAAAATGACGTGGGGAGGGGGATTATGGTGTGCACGATATGTCTAAGTGTTTTACACAAGTGGGCATCACAACAGCAAAAGAAACCAAGGTCTTTGATAAACAGTCTTACCTAGTACTTGGCAACATTCCACAGACTGATCGATCTGCATGGGATCGTAATGTTTTGCAGTAGTCTCATCGGCATATTCAATACCGATTTAGAGGTAACACATAGACACTAACACAGTATAAGTGGCGAGGCGGTTACTTTACCATAAATTTTGCCTATATTACCAAATATTGATAGATAATATCCTAGTGCATCTGTATTCGCAGTATTCAGCAATAAATACATATTCTCTAATGTCCCATTTCAATACCGTAATCAATTGTACTCGCTCCATCATGGCTACTCCGTCTCATGGTTCCAATTTAGACATTCCCCGCCACGGCTCAAGCTATCCACTAACATCTTCAATGCATCATTCACGGCAGCCATCTCTTCCTTGTCAACACCTCGTCTGCCAGCAACATTTTGGGTGGCCCGCATGTCTGCAAACAATGCTCCCCAGCCGGTGAAGCTTTCACTTCCGCTCGTATGTTGCGCAAACACTACCAACTGTCCTATTCTCTAATTCCTCTTTAGGAGTACCAGCAGGGCCTGTTCCAGGAGCTCCGTGCTGAAGATGAGCTTGTCGTTATCGCCCGCGGCCTTGGGCTGATGCGCCTTGTCAACAATCTCCTCCACTCTTACGATGCCGCCGGCAATAACTTGATTGTCGTGGTCGCTGCCGATGAGCGAGAAAATGGCTGGATTGGAGAGGCATTGGCTGAGCATGCTGCCATCAGTATGTCTCCCAAGGCACGTGGCTTGACCGTGGTCAATACAGACTCCCAGACTGTCGGCGCGAGAGAAAAGATGTACACTGGAGGCGGTATATTCAGTATCACGTCGCGCATTCTAGTGGTGGATCTTCTAACAGGACTACTGAATCCCGAATCCATCACAGGACTTGTTGTACTACATGCCGACCGTGTTGTCGCAACATCTCTCGAGGCCTTCATCCTCAGAGTTTACCGCCAGAAGAACAAGGTTGGGTTTTTGAAGGCCTTTTCCGATAATCCTGATCCTTTCACGACTGGCTTCTCACCTCTGGCCACCATGATGAGGAACCTCTTTCTTAGGAAAGCGTCGCTCTGGCCACGATTCCACGTCACTGTCGCGCAGTCCTTGGAAGGCAAGAAAAAGGCCGAAGTTATTGAACTCGAAGTCCCTATGACGGACTCGATGCGCGAGATTCAGAACGCCATCATGGAATGTGTCGAAGTCAGTATTCATGAGCTCAAAAAGGGTAACAGCGGCCTGGAAATGGACGACTGGAATCTCGACAGTGCTCTACTCAAGAACTTTGACGTCATCGTTAGACGACAATTAGATCCTAATTGGCATCGTGTAAGCTGGAAAACAAGGCAGATCGTCAACGATTTAACTGTTCTACGGACCATGCTCAACTCTATTCTATCGTATGATGCTGTTTCATTTCTCCAGCATCTAGACACAATTCATGCCGCTCACTCTCCACCCCCAGGATCGACTCGACAGAGCCAGTCGCCGTGGCTTTTCCTTGACGCCGCCCAGACCATTTTCGATACTGCCAGACGACGAGTGTACTCGGCCAGCGCCAAGGCCGCGGCTCGAGAAGACAACATCGATTCTTTGAGACCGGTTCTTGAAGAGCTTCCCAAATGGGCACTTTTGGCTGAGGTTCTGGAGGAAATCGACCGAGATCTGTATTTTGAGCCTCCAGCTCGAGACGACTCCAACGGTACCATTCTGGTAATGTGCTCAAACACAGACACATGCAGACAGCTACGTGACTTTCTGCAGACCATGCACGTTAAGCCCAAGACGGAGAAGCGTAAGGATGAAGACGAAGAGGACGAAGATAAACCCTCTGCGGCTTTCATGATGCGGAGGCGATTGCGTAACTACCTCAAATGGAAGAGACAGTTCGCTCAAGTCAGCGCCACTCTCTTTTCTGAAAATCAAAAGGCTCTTAACGGGGCCACTGACACTCGACCAGGCTTTGCAGGGTCGAGAGGCGGTAAGGCCCCTGCTAACAAGAGACGGCGAATGCGCGGTGGAGGCAACGTCGGTACAAGTATGGGGCGTGCCGAAAACGGTAGTATCATGCAGTATATCGAGAAGCCTGGAGAAGTTGCCGATCTCATGGCTGAGGTGCAGATCACAGAAGAGGAGGCACAGCAGAAAGAAGATGTTGTGGCAGATCCCCTTGACGATATGGAGGAGTACTTCCAGATGTATGACATGCAAGACCTTGTTGTCATCCATGCATATGACGGAGACCAGGATGAGCATGTTCTCGAGGAGACTAAACCGCGCTACATCATCATGTACGAACCAGACGCCGCCTTCATTCGTCGGGTGGAAGTGTACCGGTCTTCTCACAACGACAGGAACGTGAGGGTGTACTTCATGTACTACAGTAGTTCCGTCGAGGAGCAGAAATATCTATCGTCTGTTCGACGAGAAAAGGATGCCTTTACCAAACTCATCAAGGAGAGGGCAAGTATGTCGCTTGTCATGACAGTCGATCCAGCTGAGGACCCTGAAGACGCTTTTCTCCGCACCGTCAATACTCGAATTGCTGGTGGTGGAAGACTGGCAGCAACGGCTGAGCCACCACGTGTTGTAGTTGATGTGCGCGAGTTTCGCTCATCACTACCTTCACTCCTACATGGCCGCTCCATGGTCATCGTCCCGTGCATGCTCACAGTCGGCGATTATATCCTGTCCCCCAACATCTGCGTGGAACGCAAGTCTATCAGCGATTTGATATCGTCGTTTAAGGATGGTCGACTCTACAGTCAGGCTGAGACCATGTTCCAGTACTACAAAAGTGTGATGCTACTGATCGAGTTCGACCAGAACAAGTCCTTCACTTTAGAACCATTTGCCGACCTTTCTGGAAGTTTGACAAGTGTCGCGCCAACCAACATGTCATCCGATCTCCAATCTAAGCTGGTACTGCTGACACTTGCGTTTCCCAAACTACGTATCATTTGGTCTTCCTCACCTTACCAAACTGCCGAGATCTTTGAGACTCTCAAGACTCAGGAAGAAGAGCCGGATCCGATCGCCGCTGTCAGGGCGGGCCTGGACAAGGACACTCGTGCTGAAGAACAGGCCTTCAACCAGGAGCCCCAAGACATGCTTGCTATTGTACCGGGTGTCACGCCACAAAACATCAAACATTTAGTACTCAAGACAGAGAGTATCCGTGAGGTTGCTAATATGACAGTGCCAGAGTTAGCGCCCTTGGTGGGTACAACGGCTGGACGACAGATCCATGGATTCTTTAACCGTAATGTGATGGAAGAGGATGACTAGATTAGCGAGACTGATGTGGGGTAATGTACTTTAATTGTATGAGCGTCGCAGTTTGTTACAACAGATATCGGAAAGGCATTTGGTGTAAACAAGTGCTTGTGGCCTACTAATCATTTGTCGCCTTGTCTTGGGTCATCGAAAAACAATATATCGTAATAATATTCAATAAAACAACGTGGACATTCAAAGAGAGTTATATGTGAGAGTTACGGAATATCATATAAATATGGTGATTCGATATAACCCGAACTGTGTGTTTGTCGTGACTCTGGTACAGGACAATGGTTACAAGGTATCTTTAACTTCAATCACTTGAGGAACGGCATCGAAAGTATGTTGCAAAATTTTGGATTGGGTATCCTAATGCTGTCGCATGAATACAAATGAAATCACATAGAAAACCAGTGGCCGTTATCGTGACAGTCGCCAAACTCCTCCATCATCTACCAGGTATATCTTTCCTCCACCACCTCGCTCTTCTCAAATTGGTATCAATAAGCGTTTCCGTTCAGTTCGGTTCAATAGAGTCGTTTGGTCCTCTACACTCTCGTCGACTTCATGTGCGAGTGACCGCGTCGCTTGGTTCGTCCGCCCTTGCTGCCGCAGTAGCCACAGGTGAGGAAGCTAACGATGATGCCGCAGAAGCGGACAACGGCGCCGATGATGGCCTGGAGGATGCGACCGATACCGCCGATAACGGCCATGATGGCATCTCCGATGGTCTGGAGGCAAGACTTGATCTGTGAGAGTTTGTTAGCAGATGTTGCTAGAGGCGCGAGTGAGGCTGTGGTGGCTTACGCAGGAGACAACACCGCCCATTTTGGATGATTTGTGTAGTGAAGTGTTTTAAGGTTTAGGTAGCTGTAGGTGGTAGTGTGGAGTGGTCTTGGTGCAAGACTAAAAGATGTTGTAGTAGGTTGGTTGTGAATGTTGTAGATGTGTTTGGATTGAATATTCTGTTCTGTTCAGCCTCTTGACATCCTTATATATCTGAAAATTACTGGTTTGCTCAGCGGCTCCTGGCAAGGTTGCTTTCTTGGATGCTACCTGCCGAGACCTTTTTTCCTCCGTCATGTTATTTCCTGACGTCAGTTTGCTATCTCAGATTCTCTCATGACCCAACCTCAAGCCACACTAGCTGATGTGGCTACACTCCTTGGCGGCCGCTGATTGGTTTTGAAGAGCGTTATGACGTGCGCGGTGTGGCTATCTTGTCGAGAAAAACAAGGCCTGTCGCTCGTTTATTGCCGCCGTAGCCCATTGCGGGATGCGGCTTTGTTTGAGGTTACTTCCGCGACGTCAGGGCAATCAATTTTCGAGACGATTCCCTGCGAAATGACTCCACTGATTCGCTCATCCCTTGCCCACGACTAATTACTACCACCCTTGCTTGTCAGTTGTCAATTTTAATAAGGCCTGGGCCCTGAGCCAAGCCCAAAACGAGGACCACCTCCAGGATGAGGTTTGATGAAAAACGAGTTTGATGGAGGGTGAAAAAAAAAGAAAGGATTCTGACGTCACGCTGTCATGATGAGATCAATATGTCACCGCGACAATCTGAATCCTAATTTGGACAGCAAGGAAAATTCTGTGTGGCTCGTGTTGATGGTCTCATTGGTCGTCATTCCCGTTGGGTAGCACTCAGCAACAAAATTACACAATGGATGATGCCTGTCATGATGTGTCTGCTGTCCGAATTTGGGTATCTTTTGCTTCAACTCCAACCTCATTGAGATGAGTAGGTATCTAGTAGTTTCCAGAATTATGGTCTAGGTAATTTGTACATGTGGCTGTATTTGTGCCACGCAATAGTCAGGAACATCCGAATCGTATGTCATGAACCTCGTGCTCAAGCATGTGGCTTGTGTATATGCCCGATTCAATGGAACCACTTCTTCTTCTGCGATGTGGCCTTCTGCATGTTGATTCGCCGAAGCATCTCGCGGTTTCTGTTATCGAGGAGCCCCAGCGCCGAGCGATCATCGGGAAAATAGGCCTGTCCCCGGGGGAAGCGCGGTCGTTCGTCATCCATCATCTTGATACGTTGAATGCGACGCAGTTTTCTGAGACCGTACCAGCATACGATAAGCGAGCATGCAATGGAAACACTGGTGACGCCAGCGAAGCCCCAGTTTGTCTCCTCGATAAAGTTCTCCAGATTCATACCATACAGACCCGCAAGGAAGGTCCCCATGGCTAGACCTAGAGTTCCAACGCTGAACTTGATCTCAAGCAACATGAGATGATTTCGGTTGGCGTCTAGGATAGCACGGACGCTGTAATTGTCAGTGGCATGGACCATAGTAAGCCGGGGGTTCCTTACATTTCCTCCGTGTTTCGAATGCCGGAGACAAGGTTACCGGCTTCTTGCACAATTTCATCCGTCAACTTGTGGTAGGACTCCAACAGCATCTCAACTTCCGTGTGGTCGTCCTCTCCTCTGTAGAGATCATGTGTTTTTTCCGTCAAGTACATGTCTGAGAGATCATCGTCCGCTTCAAGGAGATCCTCAATGGCATCTCGGACAAGCTTGGCCTTCTGTTCGAAGGTGCTCACTCGCTTGGACAGAATGAGGAGCATTCGCAGCTTGTGTCGATCAATATCGTCTTCGAGTTCGCTAAGGATATGCATGACAGGCTCACGCACTGCCTCGAAATCGGCTTCCAGCTCGGATGTCACCGAGGTCATGACCGCTTCCAACGCGCGGAACTCGTATGGGAGGGCGCCTGATCCCTGTGCATTTTTCTGTTGTAATTTACCCTGCAAGTCGTACATAAAGGCCGATTGGGGGTACGACGTCTTGGAGCCGTAAATGTCGAAAAGAAGCACTCGATCATGCTTGATCAGGACCTTGAGATGGAGCAGGTTGAGTAAGATGGCCGACGGACGGACGAGGATATGAGGCAGGTTAGAGGAATCGATCTTTCGCAAATCTCGAGGTAGCAAGCCGAACTAGAAAACACATATGTAAGTTATCGTACTGCGGGATTCTTCAGCTCATTTTTTTTCCTCACCTTGGCAATAAGTTCCGTCTTCTTGAACTCCCCATCGACTAAAATCACATTACCGTTCTCGTCGACTTCTGTACAGCGGAGACGGGGTTCGGAGGCTGCTTTGGCCGCAAGTGTTCGTCGATGGTTGAATATGGAAGTGTTGTCGTTAAACTCGTCGTGGTTTGGGAGGTCGTCGGGCTTCAAGGGCTTATCGTTCTTCTTTGTAGAAAACTTGAAGAATCGCTCCCATGTGGGTGAGGGGTCCGAGGTCGAATCCCGGCCTTTGAATAAGCTGCGCGCATTTCGGCTCGTGCTGAAGCAGCTTTGCGATGTCCAGGGCTGATCTCGGTTTCGAAGCTTGCGGGTGACAGGATCTTTATCAAAGAGAAACGGCTCCAGAATGGCGGCTCGTCTGTTACATGCCGTGGTCGATGTCGCAGATTGTCTCCTTGTTGCTACAGAACTCAGCGTTCGAGTGCGGCAGCATAACGCTGGAGTGGTCATAGCATGTCGGCCATGGTTTGGAGTCGAGAAAGCCCTCTTGGACTGACAGCGGAGGAATCGTAAAAGGCTTCTGGACGGAACCGGGAGACACAGAGTTGACTGCATCACTAGGAATTCGTATTATGTCGGCATTGGGTATCGGGTGCAGTATATAGCGTCACTTGGTTAAAACAAGCTCTTATCGTTGACGATGGGTAGGAAAAGTCGATGTCACAAAAATGCCTTAGTCATCGGGACCAAGCCACTGGTTCTGCGGCGGGTCTCGGGTAATGCACGGGCCTTGTCCAGAAACTCCAACTACGAGACTTGATGGGAAGCAATGCATGCAGTGAGACATCGAATTATATATGAATGACAGTTTCACACAAATAGGTGCCATACAATAAACATGGACCCAATGGATGTACTTTTGAGAGGCTTCTAGTGTTTTTCTATCATATTGGTCTCTTTGGTTAACCCATCAATCCTCCTTTAACGACGAGTTCTTTCCATTGTCAACTTTTCCCCCCTACCTATTCCTCCAACTTTCTCTTCTATTCAGAGCCACCAACCTCATGAGTCCCCATCGTATCTCATTTCTCATGATATAGTACAGCTACCATGATATCCTGACAACTCTGCTACGCCTGGAACTTGCATCAGCTTCAATTTTGCTCTGCCTACACTGCCCAGCACCAGTCCTCCACCTAGGTACCTCGATACTACCATTACACGGTACCCAAGGCACTTTCTCAAGCAAAAGATCAATCTTCTTTCTTAATTTTGGTGTACGCAATGGGTCTCACGCCCATTCGCATTCGAGGCAAGCGAAAATATATATCCAAAAAGCCATCAACTTTGAGCATTCCGGCATCCACCTCTGGTAACGACAACCCGCTGGTCAAAAAGATGAAGCGCTCTCTTGCAGATGTTCTCGCCTCGCGAGCTACCCGTTGGAGACCAGTTCTTCAAAACCTTCCTGCAGAGATTCTCGAGAGTATCTTTCTTTACAGCGCCAACGTCGCCTTGCCTCGTGCTGCACCTATAATGGGCGCAAAGCTCTCTAGCCGTGCTACTCTAGTCAGGTTCCTCATATGGGCTTTCCATGATACTTGGGAACAGTGTTTCGGAAACCCTGAGAATTTCAAGGATCTTGACAAGAACGACATTAATGGCGATCGCCATCTTCAGGTTTGTCTGCTTTATCCAATTGAGTAGCATTTCTGGATATCTAACGTGGCAATATAGTCGACCATATTGAATCTGCCATGGATTGATACAAATTTAATTCTACAGGCACAACAGACCTGGGCAGACACTTATGCCAGGGACCGTGTTTACAAACATTATCTTCCAACGCTGGATGCCGATAATGACCCCTTCATTTATAGCCATAATCATCATTTCGAGGGCGGCGTTGGGCATTTCGATTCTCGAGAATGTTTTGAAGCTGATTACCAGGAAGTTACATCATGGAAACCTTTCCAGGCAGTGGGAGAATGGGGCGGATACGATACTCATCCAAGGGTGCGTGTGCCTACGGCTCTCATCACAGGACCATGGGACGAGAAGAGATTACGCCTGCTTTTCTGGCTTCGGCGAGGTGGGAGAGTCTATGGCCAAGAAGAACATGAGTCGTCGTGGGAGATTCAGCTGGACTGCCTCCGCAACGCGTTCATCGACGCCCCTGAACCCAATGTCCTCATCACCAACCTGATCGACCTCACCACGCTGTGTCAAGGTCTGCCGAGAGATATTGCTCGCGAGGAGAGACGACGCATCGAACAGCGTATCAAATGGGGTTCAGACAGTATTCTTGGTAAGGACATCCTTCGAGAAGTCTATGGGACTATCGGAATGTTCCATGATGGATTTGATGCCCCAGGCTCACCGAAGTAACTTTGGCATCGATGTGCTTTGGACAGAAAGAAAAGCGGCGTCGCCAAGTCGCTGCCTTCTTTATGATATTATATCCGCTATCATGGGAGTGGAGAGACATTTTCGTTCACGGTCTGCTAAGTCCAGCTGGTCGGCATCCCCTTACATCCCGAAGGACTCGCCCAACTCCAGGGGTGAGGGATGATTACATTCAACTTGGCGAGGCCGCGAATCAACCGTGCTCGTGCGGATACGAAACCATGTATCACATCTCGTGTACGGACACCCCTACCTAGTATGAACTTTTTAGGTCTTATGATCACAGCATGTAAGAGAACAAGGAAGAGAGTACACGATAATTAAGGTTGTATTACTGTCATAGATTATAGACGTCTGTTTGCACAGGCAGCATAGATTACGTTGTTACAGTGTATCATGGGATCTATCAGAACAAGTTAGTGTAAAATATGTCGTGAGTCTCTCAACACCACGAAACAGAACTTGGAATTTAGCAAAGAAACAGGCAGCACTTCACGCACGATGTTGTCGTGTGAAGCATCCTTACCTTCTACTTACCTCCGGTCTCGCTGACCGTTCAAAATTCTTTTATCTCCACCTGAGCCAACAAGCAGCCATACTCCCTAACAACACTCATCTTCACGGTATTGAGGTACCGTAGCAACGCCAACCAGAGTCCAGCCTTTTCCCACAACCCACACACACAACTCGGTGATGTTGCCACTCACTGCCCAATCGAGAAGGTTCCTGGCCTCTGGAGACAAAGAAGGTCAAAGAAGAAAAAAGGGTAACGCAACATCCTGTCATATCTGCGCCAAGCGGACGGGGGGATATGACTCACACCGTGAGCACACCATGCCCGATAAACCACGCGAGTCCGGGATTTTGCGGTCTGCTGGATTTTAGGCCTTTCCTGGTAGTTCCGGAGAAGGATATCCTTTAAAATGGACTGTACCCAGGTGTGCGTGCGCAGTTGGATTCGTTTAAGCATGAGATGCCACACTCTTAGATTGGCTGTGACCTCTCCCAGCGATGCCAGTATCAAGGTTCACGTGCTTTAATTTTCGAATCTTGTGTCTCGAACTCCTTAGCACACTCATCAGTCCGAATCGACAGGCGAGAATTCATCAACCCTTGATTTTGGCCTGGCGTATCACGTAGTCACTTAAGTTGAATATTTCGCTTCAGTTGCATGTAAAATGAGTCAGCGTAGACGAAAAAGACTTAGTGTTCCAGCAAAATGCTTTTGATTTCGTGTTTGTCTTGTTTTGCTCGTGCGTCCTTCTCCTATCCGAAAGTTTGGTTCCATAAGGGATCGGAAACGACTGCCACGAGTCCACTACCGTGAGGACTGTTTCAAGCTAGCTATTAGATTTCGCCATAGCGTCATCGCTCTCTTCAATTCAGATTATTCTTGGGGCTCCATTGCTCGAGTCCGCTTCTGAAATCGACTGGTTTGATTGCCATCGAAGTTCCCAAGGTCTGCCTTTGACGAGGTCGAGTGGTTTCAGGCCTTGGCTGTGTCCGAAAGACATTATGTGGTGTTTGTTTGTTTGCCCTGATTGCAGAAAGGGGCAGATTGACCTCCAATTGATGCAAAATAACCGATTACCTTGCAGATACTGTGTTTGACGCCGGGGTCGTTGTCTTCGTTGACCGGGTTTTTCTGCTCGGTTTTGATAGCAAATCAAACATATTACTCCCCTTGTATTTCTCAACCCTCCTCCATAAACAATGAACAGGAACAAGCGAACAAAAAAGCAGTGACTTCCTAGTCATACAATAGTTATACTCGTCGTCTCCGTAAAGACCCCTGAATAAAGACTTTCGCCACCGTCTTCCCTTCCCAGATGCCTAATCCCAAATATGCATGTAAATCAACACACGCTTTTCAGCCTAATCTTGAAGCAAAAGCAAAGTGCTTTTCCCAACACAATGGTCAGACTCCAAGATCTATGGTATCAAAGGCCTTTTAGCAAGACTCCTTTCTTTCCAGCTCCCAGTAATTCTTGACAAAGAGAAAGTTATTGATTCGACATTATTCTTGACATTGTACTCAACGGAGTATCGAGTTGTAAAAGATAAAGGGGGTCTAGTTCAGAATACCGTCCCACATACCAGGTCCACGAATACCGATGGCGGGGTGGACAGACGAAACTTCGTAGCCATGAGCTGCTTCAGCAGAGCAGCAAACGCGCTTGCCAGTACCGGGCAGACTGGGGCGGACGGGAATCTGAAGGTTTGACTCTGAGGTGATACCTCGAGTACGGACCAACGTATCAGGCCAGACAGGACGCTGAGTAGGGTATGGGCCGCCAAGGATCTCACGGACATTCTCTTGAAGACCGTTATCCATGGAGGCAGTTCTACTTCGCTTAATGCCACTTCTGGGGGCCGTGACGGGCATAGCTCCAGCTGCACGGTAGTGTAGCTCCTGTAGAGCGCGGGCAGCATCAGAATCGCGAGCCATATCCTCAAGCTCCTGCTGACGTCTTGCTAATGGTGTATCCAGAGACAAGTCTCCAAGTCTGCCAACCGGGCCGATGTAAGACTCAGGAGACGAGGTGTAACAGTACTCAGGAACCGAGGGGATCGTCGGCTTCTGGCTCAATCTCTCATTACAGAGCTTCGGGGCTCGGAATCGCGACGCCATACCCAGCTTGGAAGAGCTGAGGGTCGCGCTAGCGAGCGATGAAGCAGATGAAATGGAAGAAGAGCGCGAGGAACGCGACGTGTCCGAAACCATCGATTCGGGTGAGGAAGTTGTTGACACTGAATTGGCAAGCGAGGATCGACGAACAGGGCCGTGAACTTGCGGTGACGAGGTCACGGAAGCAGGGAGACGGTCAAGATACTGGGCAGTGTTGAGGTTGTTGGCCTGAGCCATAGCCATTCCCATAGCAGAACTCTTGCTGAGCATGTGAGAAGCGGCACTCGCTGCAGGAGTGCAGAGTCCACTGCTCTGAGGAGTAAGTCGAGGAGTTGGGAGCGTACCCAGGGAACGGGGCATACGACCTGAATTGTGTCCCATCGTGGCAGGCTCCATGACTCCGGGGGTGCTATACATCCTAGGGGTGGGAGTGGCTTCACCGGACTCGTAGCCACTTGATGATGGAGGTTCCTGAGGAAGATTGAGGATACTGCGCGGGGACAGCGCACAGAGGTCGCTTGACCTAGGTACAAAGGTAGTAGCAGGAATCACTTGTGTGAGGTTGGTAAGCTCAGGGTTGAGACCTAGAATAATTCGCTTCCAGTCTGTGACCTGCTGGGACACAGTCTGAGCGGCACCTCCGGGAGATGAGGGGCCGGAAGGAGGAGGCGTATACTTAAGGACAATGTCGGTCCATCGCTGGAAGACCTCATCGGCAATATGCATCTTCCAGTTAACAGCGAGCAAGAAGGCGATCTCGTTCTGGTTGATCTCTTGGGTATTTAATCCTGAGATCTTGCTCCAGGCCCGAGCAGAATAATTTCGATCCTGGAGATACTTAGAAGCAAGAATCAAAGCCGCGAGGAACATGCGACGGCCACACTGGAGCGCGCGATCGGCATGTCGGTCCTCGGGCTGTTCCATAGTGAAGTTGTGCTTTGGCACATGAGGTTTGATAAGAATCAGATAATAAAGTGCGACCTGAAGAGTCGAATAGCTGGTCCTGGAGCGACGCAGGGTTTCTTGAATGAAAGTGCGCAGAGGGAGGACTTCTTTGCTTCGCATTTCATTTCGGCAGACGACAGAGGAGAGAGGCCAAATGGCTTCAACGATCTGCGTCGACGAATCTAGAAGGGTAATGTCTAAGCACACGAACAGGGTATCAGAATCTAGTCATAACATACCAACAAGACTATCGACAAAGTTGACTTTTCGGTCGGACTGTCGGACCAAGGCAGGAGGGCACGCAGGGCGAACACCCGAAGTTCTTCGGGGGTTCTGGCGCAACTCAGCAGGAAGCGCCTGTGACTCCGTCTGGGTCCTTTGAACGCGACGTCGAAAGTTGAGAGCGCTGTCAGCGACAACCGCCTTTCTTGAAAAGTAAGAGTCGCATGAGTCTGAGTCGGAAGAGAGAGCGGAAATAGAGGTGTCGTCGGAGGCCTGAGAGGTGGTGTCGGACCAAACAGAAGTGAGAGAGGTTGAGGCGGAAGAAGCTAAGGTTGTATTATAAGGAGCATATCGTGAGGTGATAGAGGCAGGCGAAACAGTCGTGTCGCACCTCATGTTGGGTGGTAGTTGTAGCAAGCCTGAAATGGATTCAAGCCGGGATGGGTATCCAGTCGCCGTCGAGGGCTAAGTCAACCAATAAAATCGTTATTTACCGGTGTAAGTCGCGGGGTCAAAGTCGAGTGGCTATACTCCGTGACGGTGTGTAAATGCCGTTTCGAAGTAAATCCGTAGGTGTGGGCACAAGAGGCGTCTAAACAAGGGAGTCGAGAAGCGAGTTGATAACACAGACGATATGACCGGAAGACAAAGCGGAGACGGCGACAGGAGTAAAGATTGTTTTTCCAACAGGCATTGCGATAATACTTCGAATCTCGAAAATGAGGTCAGAAGCGAATGGTAGTCTTAGAACAAGGCTACCATCGGGACGATCGGATAAATGGTCGAGTTGGGGTTCGAAAAGTGAGGTTGAGGTCGAGGTCGAGGTCGGTAATTAAAGATGGTGATATCAAGCTGTTCTTCAATCGATATGCAAGGTACAGCGTTGGCGAGATTTAGAGGTGTGGCTGAAGGTGAAGTGTTGACCTGAAGAGGTGATGGAAGGGTTTATTAGATGGCCGAAGTAGGGTGACTCTTGTTTAAGTGGCCTAAGGGGCGAGGCGTGAGGCGTTGTAGTGGTGAGTGACAGCCTGGCCGTGGTGGGATGTGACTCTTCTCGTTTTGCACGGTGGCGACCCCGATTAGAGGCGGCGAGGGGCGTGTGTGGCAGGTGGCAGCCAAATGGCGATCTCGGAGAGAGCGTGAAAGCGTGCGAGAGAGGGTGCGCGGCGGGTGCCTGTGCCTGATTTGGTGCAAGGATGACTAACAGGCAGTTCGTCACAGTAAGTGTGGCGAAGGAGCTGAGCGGGTGGTAGCCTGGCAGGGGGTAGTAAAAATGCAAAATACAGGTAACGGAAATAGAATAGAGTATGAGCAAGAGTAAGAGTAATAGGAAAATGTAGAAATGATTGAATCAGACAGTAAAAGGAGATGATGATGGCGGCGGGAGATGACAGGAGATGAGTGATATGGGGAGATGGTGGCCACAGCACAGGCAACTAAGTGAGCAATACAGCGAAGTCCGGAGACTGACACAAAGAGTCACTCTTAGTGGTTGGTAGTGGTAGACAGGACACTTTTCTGCAAAGTCACCTCACTGAGAAAGGCGCTGGCGAGAGCGGGTTGCGGGTACGGGCGAAGGCCGGGGGAGGCAAGGTTAGTCCCTAAAATGATGAGCAATCGGGCTTGGGCTCGGCTGGGCTGGGCTGGACTGGGCGGGACCCAGGCTGTGTTGTGCTGGAATTCGTTGGCACGACTGTGACTATGACTCTTTTTTCGTCAGGCGGCAAAGAGCAAGGAGAGTGAGTCTGAGTGAGAGTCGCAAGGTGCAAGTGAATGCCGCTGCGGCCTGATTGAGATGAGAGAACTGGGGGGGTTTTTTTCTTCTTTTGTTTTCGATTTTGGTCGAGTTGAAGGTGGTGAGGTTTTGACGAGAATATTACCAAGGTAAATAAACAACAAAGATGAAGACAAGACGCCGTGGAGAGTGGAGATGTACACGATTCCAGAGCAGACTTCAGAGAGTCGCTTGGGGACAGATTTAGAGGACGAACTCGAACATGATGGCGATGATGCTGTTCGATGGGGGGAGGGGGAAAAGGCGGGAGATGGCTGCGGCGGGCTATGGCATAGTTTTGAATGCTTGGGACAGCGACAGCGTGAGCAAGACCAGGAGAAGAGACGAGTTGAACGCTGGTACCTTCGGCGCGCTGCAAAGATTGGCCAGCGCGAGGTACAGTACCTCTGAGGGGCAGTGTGCGCGGTCTACAATGACACGGTACAGCTAGACCCTTGCAGCGCTTCAGCCAGTCGTTGGCCTTCTATATCTGGTGCTGGCACATCACACTGGACAGCAGATTGCCCCTCTTTTCTCATCTCCGTGCGATACCGTGTCTGAATCGCGCAGTCTGTACCTTCTCTGAAGCGTGTCTACGTTTTTGGCATTACCTTATTGGTCCTCTGTCTTGGACAACAGCGCGTGTTTCTATGTTTCTCCCCCCTCCACCTTTTTTTTCCTCAAGGCGTATCGCATCCATCCACCTCCACCTTCCACATCCTGGCCTCGATCAAGGCCTCAAGGCATCCACGGATTTCAGTTTCCCGGGTATCGAGACGAACTCAGTTGCTATACGGTGAGCCTGTGAGGGGAAAGGTTGACTTGTACTATCCGTGTGCGTGATTACCATGTAACACATCGATACATGAGCCCTTGGTACGTGTATCTACACACTACGTGGCAAAGAGGATACGGGATATGTGATGAAGATGTAGGAGATGTCATGAGGCACTTTGTTTCAACTTCAACTTCATCCTCAAATTCAACTATCCGCATTGTCGCTGTAGATATGTAGTGACGATAACCAACTGGACTTATCTCATCTCTGGCTCTGGCACTGACACTGGGCTTGCAAGTTGCACACCAGCTTTGCCAGGCTAGGTTCGTGCATCTCGCGTATCCCTGCCGTCCCGACCACCCCGGTCACCCTCCCAACCCGTTCTGGCTATTCACTGAGTTGTCGTTGTCTGTATTGGAAATGAAGCCGCCCTCGTTTTAAGTTCTCATTGTTATGTCTATTTGCCTCAATATCTTTCAGGGTGTCGCCAGCTTACTTCTCAGTGACGTGCAATGCAAAAGTTTGAATACTCACTAGTAACGGTACAACACACAAGCCAGTTGCTATTGTGATGCCAAACCAAAGAACGGACCTTGCAACTGGTGCTTTTCTTGACACTTGACCTTTTTGGGAGAAAGCATAGTCCGTCCTCCAAAAACTTGGCTGCTGATGCGTGATGACTCTTGTCCTTCAGCTGTCGATAGTGTGTACATTGCACACCTCCTCATTCTCCGCCACCGCTTCGTGAATATTCGACAGGTCTGGTAGAAATCTTCATGATGATCATACTCTAGTAAAGGGAGGGGGTATTCACCCTTTCATTCGGGTTCATCCCGTTCTTTACTGCCAAGATCTCTCGACCTGTAGAGGCCCAGCATTTCGAAACCTTCTCTGCCACTTCTTTCACAGGGAGCGTGCAATGCATATCAAACACACTATCCAATGATGTGAGATCTTCCTCACACCAATCTGGTCGTTTGTCCAATGACATTGCGAGATGTGGATATGATGAAAGATGGCTTTTGGTTTGGACTTGTCTCGTCTCAGACTCGACCACGCCGCCCGGGTGCGCTACCAAGTCTGACCTCCAACCATTGTGACTCGCTGAGTATCCAATGGACTATTTCTCTCAAGCAAAGCAAATCCTGGGGGCAAGATATTGAGCTGCTTCGAACCTTGCCACAGACAGAACGAGAGGCATTTACGAAATGGCAGCAATAAAGGAAGAATCGGTAGATACAGCGCTGCAGACTGCAGTCCGATGCCGTGGTGTCTACCGCGGTCTGCTGTTGGTTTGCAGGTCCTTCAGCATGCCCCCCCTCCTTTATACAGAGTATTCCGAAAGGTCTCGCCATTTCTTTCTCGAAAATCGTTGATCTAGCATTCATGGAGAACTAGGCCGTCCCACAATGACCTCACTAGAGTTGAACGATTCCGATGCAGTCCGTCCAGTAGTTGCTATGAACAACAAAGAATATATACGTAAATACATGGTTCTGAGGCCAATGCAATGGGAGACAATTATGCCTTGAAGGATGGTCGGTACAACTTCCATAGTCATGACTCTGCGGTTCTGTTCTGGTCCCTTAACACAAGTCTCAACCGTTGTCATGCGGCACCGAAATCCCTCTCCCCTTGGTGTAATTAACAATTATCCGTGAACCTAGGACTATTCACCAAGATTTGGTAGGCTGTGCTCCCTGGGGCTGTGGTTAGTGAACTCGGGTCGGGAGTACCATAATGTCTTCTCAGTAGTGTCTCACCATCATGTGTGCTACGATGGTCTCTCTCTCATTACACATGTGTGATGGCTGACCTTCTTCAACATCATGAGAAGGTTGATTATAGACCATCATGACTTTGGTCCCGCTATGCTTACACGGCTCCTCATCAAATACATGATGAGCAATAATCCATTTTATTCATGCACTTAACGTACGCCGCGCGGGCGTCTGAACTCCCACTGCCTGGTAGTGAAACGCGGGTCCTTTCTTCATTACACACTTTGGGACTTGTTCGACATGATGGACACTCCTTGATCTGGCTCGTGCGCCCACCAAGTGGCGGGCGACGCTACCAGCCCCCTAACAGAGTCCAATCTCTTTGTGCTGATTGTCAAGTCCCGACTCCAAACTGCATGTACCAGACTCTGTGGCCCGCCGGACCCAACCCCACAGGTATGCTGTGCTGTTCGTCTCATTACACATCATCAAGGTTGTACAAATCATTACCTCATCAGGGGACTCCTCGGTCTACATACGGGACCCCGTTCGGTAGCCGGACCCTTAACAGATCCGGGAGGATACGGACTTGGGTCTTTACTGTCCGCCAAGTGTTGTTGAGTAACACGTTTATGCGCTGCGGCATTCAGCGTCTTCAAGCTGTGTCACGGAATGTTCGATCAATCCGGCTGTGCCGTGTTCTTGTACTCGCAAAGCTGAAGCGCATTTACTCCATATATGAGTTTATCTGTGCCATATTTGTGTATCAACCGTGTCACACTCAATAGCCGAAACCCCGCTCGTTGAGTTCACTGTATCGTGGTTGGCTCGCGATGGTGAGTCAGTGATAAAGTGTCTAGGGTTTTCATCAAAGAACCGGGACATTTCGAGAGTTGGAGCTTAATCACAACAAGTTTTTCTTTATTTTCTCATGCCATGGACCCTTTGCAAGTCTGTCATACTTGATAGACATTATGAAAGGAAAGAGAAAAAAAAAACAAGGAATTAATTGTAGACGTAAAGCAGCATGATGTGTCGGGTCTGGAGATATCTGAGTCACGTTGAATCAAAACTACCCTGGACAGCAATGACTCCTCTCTTTAGGTTGCTCATCTTTTAACCATCTGGCGGCTGGGTTGGCTACCTACCAACCTAGACAGTGGATAGGCAGATTGCTCCACAACGTCCCCGTGCTTTCTTTTCTATTATTGTTCAAGGCAAAGTTGTAAACATTGCGCGTTGCACCGCCGCCTAGGACTGGACACAGCTACGCTTGGATGGCTGAGCCCAGAGCGATACTGTGCTGTGACGCATCATGTGCCATGGCAACAAAACTGTCACGGGACTTTGATGATTCCAGAAACGACGAGCATTACGCCCATCATCCAAGCAGATGCGTCTCGTGTTATTGACGCTGAGTAGATAGGTACTCAAAGACCCATCGTGAACCCTTTGCCCCACATTCCGACCACGGGCGGGCGGGTCGGTGACTTCGGGGCCCCGACCGCTCACGGGACTGCCCAGTAACATCAGGTAAGTATGTATTATCATGACAGCACGGGGCTACTATGATGCAGTATTCGATAGACAATGCGTACGGCTCACATATTTCAGGCTGTCAATAGAATACATAATCTGCAACTGATCTCTTATCTAAACCTACGTGTCCCAAAGTCCCATCGATATGGATCCCTACCCCGGCTCCCAACCTTCACCGTCAGATCTCAAAGCACGCCAAAAGACAACTACCAGGCTTGAAAACGTGGTTGCCTAACCCTATTCCCATCTCGTGCATGCATTGCCCTTGCTCTGGGTTCCTTGGCCACGCGAAGTAGGCATCAAATCAGAAGAGCTCCCGCTTGCTTATGACAGTGACCGAGGCAATCGTCAGCAGAGTCCCGGATCGTGAATCTCGAAGCGTGTCGGGTCAGGCATCATTCGAGTAGTCATAGAGAACACCTCCATACTATATGCCCTGTCAAGGAGATGCCCAAAGCAACATGCAGATATCGCTCTGCACTTGAACCGAGGAAAAGTGATGATTAGTCCTGCCAGTGTAAAAGGTAAATGGAAGCCTGATAGAAACCTACCGGATCTTCCGACAAAGGAAGGACCCTACCCTGCGAGGTCAGCCTAGCTGCTGATCCCACACAAGGTCAACACCATGAAAGTGAGTGAAACCAAAGCCACACGAAGGGACTGGCTCGTCTATGCCGTGAAGGAAGGGATGCATTTGACCAACACGCATTAACATCCTGGCTGTAGAAGTAGGTAGCTACTTTCAGTACCAACTCAAAGTATTCATAGGCCATGACCAACAGTTATGTGCACTAAGTAGAGTAATAAGCCCACAAGTAAAACTCATGTTAATATTGTACCGACATCTCATCAAGCGTGTATTGGAGTGACCACATCTTACGCCTGACACAAACCAGAAGTTCCTTTATGTTCAAACGGCTGGGTCATCCCATAAGCACAAACAGGATATTCATGTCAGGAACACGCCACCCAAGTGACATCCGAGCTGACGAGACAGATCGCGCCTGCGTTAATAAAGAATTTTCCGAGCCCGTATTACGTGTGGTACACATAGTCTGACTGATCCTGCGAGAATATGAGCCCGCTTAGCCGACCCAGTCATGACCAAGACTGTTCAGTTGGGAGTCAAGATGACTCTACTACGATACTGCGGCGGTTATGCAGGGTTTAGACTCAACATGCTGCTTGGAAAACACGGAACCTGGAAGGACATTACATCACACTCATCATACAGCAGATCAGCTTGCCTAGCAAAAGCCTCGCATAAAAGTAGTACGAAACCATTTAATACACAATCGATACGACTGACCAAACCGAACCCCTTGCAACTTTTGCCCTCGCCGCCTCAATTTCTCAATACCAATCTCCCAGCGTATCACCATCGGTCCATAGTAGTGAAAGAGGTGGACGGTTGTTGCACTGGTATCCACCTCGGCATTGGCCAGTAAACTAAGAGGCCATGTAGGTGCTGGCATCGACACCCTCCTTAGGGAATTCACTTTTAAATTCATTAGCCAGCGAATCATCTCATAGGTAAAATAGAACTCACGGAAGGGCGACTTCGAATCGCTTCTCAATCTCCTTAAGCACCTCTTGGTCTTGGTCAGTGCTGACAAACGAGATGGCCAAACCCTTGGTACCAAATCGTCCGGCACGACCAACACGGTGCAGGTAGGAGCTGGCATCGTTGGAGAGATCGTAGTTGATAGCGAGGTTGATACGCTCAATATCGATACCTCGTCCGAAGACATCAGTGGCAACACAGATTCTCTTCTTGAACTCCTTGAACTCCTTGTAACGACGGATACTATACATCATTAGTCGCGGTCGGAGTGCTTGTACAAATAAGAACTTACCGTTCTTCTTGACTGACACCAGAGTGAACGGCGATGGAAGGGAAGTTACACTCTCGGAGGAGCTTGTCAAGTTCAGTGGCACGGACAGTGCTGCGAACAAAGATGATGACTTGGTTAAACTGAAGATCATCCAGAAGTTCATTGAGCTTGCGGTTCTTCTCCTTCTCCTCCAGCTTAATGTAGTATTGCTGGAGACCGTGAAGTGTGAGCTTGGTGTCCTCATCGACGTAGTGCTCAGTAGGGTTCTGCATGAACTTTCGGCAGATAGGCTTGACCTCCTCAGACAAAGTGGCGGAGAACATCATGACCTGCTTCTGCTGAGGAGTAGCGCGGAAAACATCCTGCACATCCGTACGCATATCTGGTGAGGTTAGTTTTATTGTCATTCGAGTGCATCGAGCAAGACTTACCGGGCTGGTCAAGCATCTTATCGCACTCGTCAAGAACGAAGATGCGAACGCTGCCAAGGCGCAGAGCCTTGTCACGGACAAGAGCTTTGAGACGACCAGGAGTACCCACGATGATGTGAGGGCAAGTCTCCTTGTTCTTGAGAGTCTCGACATCGTTCTTGATGGGGGTACCACCATAGAAGACGCCAGTCTTGATGTCGGGCATGTACTTGCTGAAGCGGTTGTACTCGTCGCGAATCTGGTAGGCCAGCTCACGAGTGTGGCACATGACGACAACGGATACTTCTCCATTCACAGGCTCGACCTGCTGAAGAGTAGCAAGAACGAAGACAGCTGTCTTTCCCAGACCGGACTTGGCCTGGCAGATAATGTCACCACCGAGGAGTGCCTGGGGGATACAGGTTTGCTGGACTGTCGATTGAACCGATGTTAGAGTGTGTTTCTAAGAAGCAACGAACGACGGGTGTAATATCAAGCGTCCGTCCATCGTCGCAGCTTAGCCATTGAAAATACTGTCATTTACCATCGATATGGCAATTCACCAAAGTGTGATATCGACACAACGACCATCCTTTAAGGCCAAATGGTTGTAAGGACAACCCTGGCTGAGAAGCATCAGAGAGCTCTTAGTGCCTTGGGGCCTTCCTCGTTTCGCCCGTTCTACGCAAAGGATCCGTTGCGACAACAAACGATGTCCTACCCGCTTTCGCGTGATGGATGACATCAAAGTTGTGATTTCGCGGATGACCACGTCTCTCACTCGTGGTCTTGTTCCGCCCGGATGCTCGGACCGTCTCTCAGATCCGTCCTTGACCGCCCCCGACGACGACGATAACGATTGTGGAAAAGTGGCCAGTAGTTTTTTTTTGCTTGCTTGCGAGATGGACGGACGCTTGAAGGGAAGGGATGTGATGACTTAGGGTATTAGAATATCAGAACTGACCCTCCGATGGATGCTCGAAACCGCAATCGGCGATGGCGCGAAGCAACTCAGCCTTCAGGAGGAAATCGCGGAAACCGGTCGAGTGAATACCGACGTAGCTGCCCTTCTTGTCGACATTGTTGCCGGCGGCGAGCTCGCCCTTCTTGCCGTTGGAGGTAGTAGCGGCGGTCTCGTTGCCGCCGATCTCCTCGTCGGAGTAATCGATGAGATCCTCTTCGTGAGACATGTTGATTATGCCTCGCGAGCGGTGAAATCACTAGTGATAAAGCTGTCGCGGAAGCTGTTTACTGCAGCGAAGCTGCGATGACGACGCGAGACGTCCGAGGCGCGTTGCCGTGAAGTGTCGATAAAGCGGCGCAGGTGTGCCACAGTTCAGGTGAAGCGATGAATGAAACAGAATTGAGAGTAGAAAAGAATAGGGATCCGGAACCCAAATACTCGTTCCAAGGATAACTTGAAAGAGTCTTTGTTGAGGCTGAGAAGGGAGGTGCCAGAAGCAGGCAGGAGCAGGCAAGGTTGCCGCTGGCCAGATAGGTCCGTGCACGCGATATGTCACGTGCCGTCAGTCCAAACAGTGCAAACTCTAGGTGACAGGCACTGGCACATGATAATTGAGACAACTGAGAGAACTTACTTTAACGACCGTCAACCAAAAAGATTTTCTATTTTTCACAGATTTGATGGCGAAAATCAAGGAACAGAAGAGCGTCCAAAACCGCATCATCTACTCCAGAGCTTCTTACCTCTACCAAGCAGCCTCGTATCTTGCAAAACAGCAGTCTCCAAATTGTCAAGATGCTCTATCAAAATCCTCAACCACAGGCCAGGAGCACAGTGCTTCTGCGCCAACAAAGAACGAACAAAAAGCACTGGCAAACATGTCCCGTCAGGCAATTTCAAACTTGCGAGGTGTGACTCAGAAAGCACAAATCCGACTAAGCCCGGCTATGAAGCAAATTATCTGCAAGTATTGCGATACTCTTCAGATTGAGGGCGACACCTGCACATCAATCATCGAGAACGCCAGCAAAGGCGGAAGAAAGCCATGGGCTGACGTCCTAAACATTAAGTGCAAAACCTGTGGAAATGTCAAGAGATACCCCGTCAGCGCACCAAGACAAAAGCGCAAGGCTTTGCGCAATTCTAGTCACCAACAAGGTATAGAAGATAGCAGCAATGAGTCAAAAACACACATGTCGACAACCCAGACAACACCATATGAGACACCAGACCAAACACCAGGCCAAACACCAGGCCAAACACCAGGCCAAACACCAGGACCTTGAACTACAAGAAGAAGTCACACAGACAACATATTCAATCATTCCTCGGCTATGTCCTAACATCCGATTCCTGTTTGGTCATCCGAATGATCCGCAACGGACGGGAAGTACGATAAGGTTACTCGACTCGGCGTGACCAAGAACATTGGACCAGAGACACAAGCTGTTAGGAGTTTCACATCAGAGGCCGCTACCAGGAACTCCCCGAGGCCATAGGAACGGATCAGAAGGATCTAGACATACCATAGCACAAGAAGGCAACCTGAACTTTGTAATAACTGACCTTGAACACACATCTACTGAACCGGGGTCTCAAATATTTGATAGAACTAATTGCCAATAACAATGCTGGTTCAATCAATATAAGGTTGCTCTAGCCACGTCTCTTCATTCATTAATGAATACCATTGTCTATCTGATGCTCTTCCGACACGAAGAGTAAAGCATCACTTTCCTGGCTGACCAGCTTCCTTGACACTTTCCTCTCCTAGTACTTTGCTTGCCGCCATGAATCTGTCGGTTGTGAGCCACGACATGCCTCGACATCCATCATCCATAGGAGAACTTACAACCCACCGTGCCAACTGCCTAGACCACGCATGGCTTCTGCCTGTACGCTTGTCATACGCAACAGGTTCTCGGTGTCAGAGAGGTTTGAAGATAATTGTGCGAGTTGTGAGTTTAGTTGTGCCTATTGAGGGTGTCCTTATTAGAGCAACAGACGTGGTTCTGAAGGTATGGAATACCCACGAGTTGTCTTGTCTTGACGGCACTTCCACTTGTTACCATGCTCTGCCGCACATGAGCCCCAGTCACATTGCGCGTCGCCATAGTTGTAGTGAATATGACCCCTCTGTTTGCAGATTTATAGCGATTGTAAGGTGACTGGATGGATTGTCACTTGGTTTGGATGGCTCCAGGGTTTCTGGCGTGTAGGTAGATAAAAAGAGTATGAGGGGATGAACAATTTTGGCGAAATAAGCAGGCAAGAGTGGAAAGATGAATGAACGCTTGGGTTATATCCCAAAGCTGTAATTGAACTCACAGTGGCTAGATACTTATCGTATCTGGTGGGTGATGGTGGTTTGTTTACAGTACAATAATCTATTGGGGATAGTTGCTTGGACTGGCCCGTGCGCTAAGCAATCATTGGCTCAACTCTCTCTTATTTAATGGCATCTCAAAGGCATATCCGTTGAAGTCATCATTATCTCTAAATAACAATAATAGTATGAAATATATTGATCATGGATTTAATATACAGACAAAACATATTTGTGTGCGGGCCTGAACCATGTAGTTAGTTATGTGCTTGCTGTCAGTATTAACCCCCTGACATATATCTGAATTTGGGCAGCATTGCGTTGCCAAGCTGTTGGCTCTACCATCAACACAAATCACCTTCCAGGACGAGAGTAATAATTCTTTGACCTCTCGGATACTGCCTAACAAGGCATACACGGTACTAGCAGGACCAACGCAAATCCTCCCGCTGGCCCCCAATGGTGATCCCTACCTCTTACATAGCCCTAACGTCACGAATGCCAGCAGCGACCTGTCGAGCCATAATACCAAGAAAGCCAACTACAAATCAGAAGCCTGCAACGTAAGGAATCCTTGCATACTTGAGGTTTGCCAAGATGATTGGAATCAAGGTTAAGCCTCAGTCGAGAATGCATCTGACCACCGACGCCGACCAACATGCCATATATAATAAGGCTGAACTTTCTCCGCAAATGCTCCTGTCCAGTCTTAATCTTAATCCTCATATCATTGATTCGTTGAGACCCCGCCATGAAGAAAGAACTGTCACTTAGAGCTTTGGCCTCATTGGCCGTCGCATCATATGGAGGACTAGGCACTGCGGAAACACTGGGCAATGAAGAGTGGCAGGCTCTCTTCAAGAACCCAAACGCAACTGGGACATACAACTTCAAAGGCTACAATGTCTCGGAGCCCTCCCCAGCCAACAAAACCATTGATGGCTGGTCGGCTACCATCCAGGTAGCTAACGTAACAGACGATCCACGGGGCGGTGCACCTTACCCTGGCATTGATATCAGCGTCCAAGCACCCAAAGGGATGAAGCTACCGGCGCTCAATGGAAGCCAGACCAACTCTTCCAATTGGCACGTTTGTGTGTCTTATTGGAAACCGGGTAAATTCGGGGATGGGACCACAGATGATGCTCAAAACGACGATGGAGACTGCAGCTCTTTCTTGTCTGAAGAATGCACCGAGGCTCTTCGAAATGCAGCGTTTGAATACAGATGGGATGGCAAGGGGTGCTCTCATTTGCCAAGTGTACCTGAACCATGCGCGAAGTACTACTCAGGCAAGTCGCCGGGCACGTTCGGTAACGATGGTAAGTCTAACCTCACAAGCTCTCTTTTGAGCCATATTACTGACCTGGTCACGAATGTAGTCGGGGCAAATCTCAGCGTTTTTGACGGCAGTTCTCTGATTAGTGAAGATACATTGACGAGCGGTCAAGACGCAATGAGCCAAGAAGATGCATATGACTATGCTGTGCGTGGCGTTTGGACAGTCCTGATTAATTGGGGCCGCCAGTCCAACTTCGTCTATTCCAGAGACGATGTTATGCAGCCTACCCTCCTGTGTCTGCGTCCGAGGAATATCACGAACGGCAGCGAAGACCCCAATGCTGGTACAAGGGTAGTTGTCTATGGACCTCTGGGCCTGTTCATTACTCTTTTATCTTCAACCTTGTTACTCCTTTAGTTCGCCGAATTCAATATGATCAAGACCATTCATACCATGGGGGAATTCACGCCAGGGGAGATGATAATATAGAGATCTTGGGCTTTCGGTAGGGAATCTACTATATTTCTCACTAATTTCCCGCCTTTCAAAGTTGAAGCAAGACGTGAATGTCAGACTACTATCTGCCTGTTACAGAAACTTGACAAAGAGGCTGAAACACCTTCAAGGTATAATTTCTTACATGAATCACTCCGATGACATACGGTTTCTCACATGACGACCCCAAAGTTAAGTGATGGAAAATTCATATAGAATATGCCGAATGAAGTCAAGATCATAGGAAGGGCACGCTGCTCTTGAATTCTATGAATACTATCCTTTGAAATGCCAAAATGCTGAATATCCAACCATGCAATGCTTAACGATCGATGCTATGACACTTGCGTGTAGGACTATAAGATGCAAGTAACAACAAAAACCATAACTCCTGTATGTGTCGTGATAATGAACGACAAAGCAATATGACCCTGTGCATATGCCTATAACGTATTGAAACTCCAAGCAATGACTATGCATAATCAGAACTTCTCCATCAGGTTCGCGCGAACCGTCCACATGCGAGCTCTCTTTCCGTAAATGTACATCGGAATTGTGAACAACATCAACACCAATTGAATAATACCGATCCAAATATACACCTTCTTGGGACCGTCACCGTGCAACCAATGGGTAACAAAAAGACTGAAAACAAGCCCGTGCAGAATGTTCTTGGAAAAGTTGAGGGTGACCAAAGCCTCTCCTGCATATTGGCGATAGCTGTCGACGCAAAAGGTGATGGCAGTCGTTGAGCCGAGCGAACATCCAAAGGAGACAACTCCGAAGAAGAAAGTCGGAACCATCCAATGATCCTTCTCCTCTGCAGACCACCCGAAACCCATGAGCCCTATGCAAGTGGTTATAAGGATAGGCAAAGCCATGACAAGACGAAATTCGGGCTCGTAGAGTCCACCGTTACGCTTAGACATGGCCTTGACGATGATATCGCTGACCTTGCCTGCTACACCAGTTCCCAGAATACCACCAATAAATGGTGAGATGTAGACGAGGCCTGTCTGGAGAGCAGTGAAATTGTAAGATTCCGAGTCGCGATATATCATGGCTATCGACTCAGAGATGACGATCAGCCACCCCACAGAGCAAGCGTAAACAGCAGATGACCATAGAACCGCTGGGTATGCAAAGAGAATGAATGGTCGGACCATAACCTTGAGCCATTTGTCGTGGTTGAGGCGTCCATGCCAGGGTCTAAGCTGCTGGGCGAATGACTTTGGAGGTTGCTGACGAAGGTTATGAGTGTAAGCCTGGATCTTGGGCGGACCCTGAAGCTGGGAAATGTCCACTTTCTCGTTTTCAAGACTTGGCCCCAGCTTGAACGAGGCAACATTGGACTCGCTTCCAGTTGTGCTGGGGAAATCGGTGGGAGTAGATCCTTCTTTGTCTGAGGGATGTACTGCCCGAGGAGCTGCAGGTTCTTCGGTAGCAGTGTCGGGGCCTGCAAAGCCTACATGGAGATCTCTTCCTCGATGAACAGAAGCTGGCGACTGAAGACCATCTTGAATAGGGACTACTTGGCCCGAGTGGTCCCCCTCCAATAGTCCTTCTGCTCCAGTTTGGTGAACCCTGTGGCGGGATGAGAGCCGGCGAAGAAAACTCGGCCTCTTGGATGGGTGTCTAGGTTTGGGGTGAGGAGTTCGGTCCCAAAAGGTTTCTGGAACAAACAGGAAAAGAAGCACAGCACCCAATGCAATAATCATGGCCAAAATCCAGAACGCCCAACGCCATCCGAGGCTGCCAATGATGGCGGCACTAACAAGCGGGACAAGATTCTTGCCACCAAGTAAGAGAAGGGTGTAAATGCCAATACGGTAAGCTCGCTCGTGGAGGAAGAAGATCTCAGCAATGGTGGCTGACGGGAGACACTCAACAGGGCTGACGGCAAAGCCCTGGAAAATTCTGGCAATCAAGAGAGAGTTGAAGCTGGGAGACCATGCGGCCCAAAGTGATGTGGCGATGAACATGATGGCGCTACCGAGATATACTGGGCGTTTACCAAAAAGAATGGCGGTTGGTGAGAATATGACTGAGCCAATTCCCATGCCCATCATGTAGAGACCGGTGGTCAGAGCCACTCTCTCGACGTCCATGTCGTATGTTTCCGCGATGTCGGTGAAGCCAGCGGCGACTATGGGAGTGGTACCACCACCGATCATACAGTAGAAGCCAAGAGACAAGAGAGCGACGTCTCGTTTCCAAGACGGCCAGTTCAGGGGGTCATTTTTGGATTCTTCAGGCTGAGGTTCCAAGATAATGGCACCGTCACTGGTCTTCTTCTTACCATCACTCTCGTCGGCTGGCGCTTGAGTCTCTGCGACTACAGCTACCGCCGCCGCCGCTGCTGCTGCCGAAGAAGCTGACGTCCGCCGAGTGTCAACGGGAAAACCAGCAGGGATGGATGAATGAGAAGTTCTTGCATGGACATTTCGCAGACCAAGCGGTTCATTGCGGTGAGCAGCAAGTAGAAGCACGGAGCCTGTGATGGAGTCAGTCTTGCCACCTGGTCGTCAAGAATCACATAGTTTAAACTGACCTGGAACCTCAATGGTCTTCTTGTCGTTCAAAACTCCCATACTCCATTTGGAGGGACCAGATGATCCATCTGAGTCGGGAGCAGTAGAGCCAGCGCCTAGAAAGCGCCGCCATTTCGGGACATTGGGTTTTTCTGAGGCCATGGTAAATGGCTTTTTGAGTCAAGAATCGAACACAAAAGTGTTAGAATTTGGCGTTTTGCGCCCGTAGGCAAAGGGCGAGCTAGGTGGGAGGTTGGTGGATCGTAGGGATGGACCTTGATAGATACTTTGGGTTTAATCGATGAACATGTTTTGATGATAGGCACAAAATATGGAGAATGCCGACCAGAGTCTGAGTTCTAGGAGGACAAAAGCGCGAAGAAGGATAAGACTGGAAATGTGGTGACGCTTGCTGCCTTATGCGATCTCAAGGTAGACAGATGTAGGTGTAGAGGGCAAAAGGCAGAAGGGCAAAACGAAAAACACGTCGTTAGTAGAGTATCGTAATGTAATGATGGAAGGTATCAGGGTCCAAAATATGTGGAGTTTGTCGAGTCGTTAGCTGAAGCCGTCTGAACTATCTTGGACGGTTCAAAGGCAGGACAAGACAGAGAAACAAAGAGGAAAAGACTCGCTCGGGCTCACAACGAGAGTCATCACAACAAAGGGGACACAGTTCGATATAAATAACGGAAGGGTCTTGATAAGGGACCAAACTCTATAATGTTACCACGTTCCAACGGTCCAGGATTCTAACACGAGTAAGGTTGATGGAGGATCACCGGGCTCAGCTCCACTCATACGCATCTAGGCCTGGTGACAATGCCAATGCCCGTTGGCCACCAGCGGAAACGGCGGCTTTTCATGGTTAAACCAGGTTTCAATTGTCTAGATGCTGCACGCGTGACCGATTTATGTTGTTTGAACGGCGTCCCGTGCGGGCTACTCTATATTCTTACAGGCCTTTTACTGGCTGTCGTTGCTGGGCTGCAACCCCCGCTCCGCTGAAGGGAAGGGTCCTGGCGGGCCTAGCATGCCTGGAGGCTGGGGAGAGATAGCAGCTGGAGCATGGCATTACATCATTTCCAGCTGTGCGTCTTACCCTGTCTCACCTCCAAATCTGTTCGCATCCCACCCATGCAATGTTGACGTTGCTCTTGCATTGGACTTTTGTTCTGTAAATCCATCGTCCATCTCACAATTTACTGCCTCAGAAAAAAGAAAAAGAAAAAAAGCCACAATGCATACAATTTCTCTACGTGCTGGACTCCGCCCTCTTATTGGCAAGTCTTTACCTCGTTTAGTCCAAGCTCAAAGAGCCTCCATCTCGTCAACCACACCGCGACAAGCCAAGAACCAAATATACGACCCGTAAGTTGAGTTGAGCTCCCTTAGCTTTCTCATATCACATGTCCCCGCACATGTTCCCCTCCTTGCAACCCTTTCTTCTGCCGATCGCTGTCATTATCTCACTTGCCGAGAGTCTAGAGATAGCTTGTTGTTGACCGCCAGCTAGTGTCCGCAATAATGACTCCTTCTCAACCTACCTCTCACTCTCGACCTCCTCCCGCACCCCCCTACTGACTCTCTGGACCGCTTCATGGTGCTCAACCTGTAAAGTCATCAGCCCCCTGGTTCGCGATCTTGTCGAGTCTGGTGTTGGCGAGGAGGAAGGCGGAGTCTCTCTTGTAACCGTCGAGTTTGATTCGCCCGATATCATGTCTGGCAACCCAAACCTAGCCATGACTTACATGATCACCAGCATTCCAACGCTTTTGAGCTTTGACGCTGGTGAGGCACAGACCATGACGAAGCTATCCGATGCCAGAAAGCTCGCCGATAGAGAGTTTCTGAAAGAATGGATTCGAACTGAGGCCAGAAGGCATGGAGGCCGCGGAGGAGGCGGAGGCGGTGGATCGTCTCTTTTTGGAGGTTTGTTTGGCAAATGATATCAAATCTGCCCTTGTGTATAATGTGTATTGTACAGAGCTTAGGTAATCTTCAAATAAGTGAACGTCTTTAAAACACGACCACGTAGCCTTCTATGACAAGCCCAATTACTTGTAGGTTTTTATTTATTCAGAGATGTTGTGCGACTTTACTTGAAGCCTACCCTGAAGCCTACCTTGAAGACTAAATAAACCCAAAGCACGCTCTGCTGAAAAAGACAATGATAACTGCCATTCCTTGCTCTGAAGGCTCTGTTTGATATGGCATACACTGAGGCTGAGTGGCTCAAGATGTGCAGCACCTTGTCTTCTGTCCACGGTAAATACATAGGGAAGGCACAGATCTTGACTCAATGTACTTTTAGATCTGAGTTCTCTGCCGCTAATGAGGTCTTCTAGAACGGTGTAGGCAGTATTGATATACAGCTTTGTTCTCGTGGTGATAAGACCAAATGGGGTTGTGCATGCATTGAGGTAATTCATGGCATGAACAGTCCAGAATTCTTTTCTCGTAACTTGGACCGAATTTTCATGATCTTGCCCTAAAAGAAGTAAGTGATTTATATCATACAAAATACCGGAATTTGAGCTGTTCCTTGGTACGAACAATATACACCACTTAATTGTAATACCTGCCATGCGCTCCACTATGGCGTCCCTCACACAGTGCAATTGAAACCTCAAAATCTTCAATATCAACCCAACAACCTCCAATGCCCTAACCTTTAAAATGGCTTCCACATCACGGATACCTCATCTCTTAGAGCCATTTCTCGCTCTCCCCTCAGAAGGCTCCCTTGGTCTTGTTACAGGCGTGCTCGGTGCCAGCCCGAATTGGCTGCTCCTGCGACATGTCTATTCGTACCTGAGAGGAACCGCAGATGGAGATGAGAATACAAAAGATACAGGCGTTGTGTTGGTCAGCTTCATGAGAGATGGTGCTTTCTGGAAAGAGGCATCTACAAAGCTTGTGAGTCCGCCTTGTGTATCCAGTGAATTGTTATATGCGCAGGAGTAGAACTAACAATCATAAGGGCTTGGATCTAGATGCTCTCAACAGAGCAGGACGTTTTATGTACGTGGATGGCCTTACGGGACTCTATGGTGACGCCAATCCTCCAGTGTCAGGCGCACGTAAGGAGAGACTACTGCGAAGCACCAGTCCTGCAGATGTCAAGAAGGAAATAGAAGGTGCTCTGGGGGATTTGCGTGCCTCGCGCAAAGTTCTCATCATCGACCAGCTCGACACCCTTCTCGCAGTCACCGATGAGTTGACCACAAGCCTCACACTACAAAACCTGGTTCTCGGTCTCCGCAGTGTAAGTTTGCCTTTACCAAGAAGAGCTAGCAGTGGCATATAACTAACAAATTCCTCGCAGCTTGTCCACAGTACACTCCTTACCTTGTCCGCCGACACGCCTCTTGTTGCTGCCCAAGCAACGGCGCTTGAACGGGAGCACGCCAGCCTTGTTCTCTCAACAGCCCACACGGCCGATGCGGTGTTGGCGCTGCGTATGTTGGACACAGGGACGGCGAGGGACGTAAGTGGTGTGTTGCGTATCACAGGACCTGCAATCGAATGTCTGGGCGGTGCTACGGAGTATTTATACCATGTCGTTGCAGATGGTGGTGTTAAGGTTTTTGAAAGGGGAACATAAGAATACAATACAGAAATATGATATCAAGATTGAGAAACCAAATCCGCTATCAAAGAAGCAAATAACATGAAAATTAACCTCAATCACAGTGACAAGTGGTTGTCAGCATATTGGCTTTGACGGGTCAGGGCTATTCCGATGGGTATCATCATGCACAAGGGCGTCAATTACCGGGACAGTCGTGGCCGTCGGCACATTCATGCAGAATCAAGATGCCATTTCAGAACCTCGTAACCGAAACCCTATGGAATCTCAGAAGAGCAAAAGGGTTCTTTTTTTTTTTACTTCCTTGCTCAAACATGTAAAACACCGTGTCCATGCTCCAAGCCGCCCCTAGAGGTCCCTTTCATCCACGAACCAACAAACACAACCCCCCTTTCCGTTCACCACCCTGGCTCCGGTTCCAACCAGATTCCCCTTCGGTCTCAGCTCGCGCTATGAGCTTTCATTTTTGTTGTGCGTCTCGAGGGAGCGGGTGTTCCAAACGTTCGTGGTGGAAGAGGGGCAGAGCCGAAGAGATGGTGAAGGGGGTCAGATGGGATGCGGTCCCCGTTTAGGCCTTCTCGCCGTTGGCACCTCGGGCGCCCTTGGGCTGACCAGACTGGAAGCCGTTCTTGAATCGTCGGGACACATCCTTGAGGTAGCGAGTTCGGCCGGTACCGACGGTCTTTCTTCGCTTAGCCTTCTCGGACCAGTTGTCTGTAAAAGATTGGTCAATATTGCAATTCCAAAAAGCGTCGAGTTCTCGATATCGAATTTGTCGACGGGAGATTGTGAGGTGTTCACGTACACTTGCGGATCTTGGCAGAAGGGTATCCGCAAGAAGAGCACTCATGCTTCTGGATGTGAAGAGAGCGGCGACCTGTAGTAATCCCATCAGCACTTCCATCCGTCGTAATATTTTCCAAGCCCCGCAGTCCAGACATTCCTCAACGCTCGCAATCGTCCATTGGTATCGTTTCTTTCTTTTCCCCGAATATCTTTTGCGCGAATCGAAGAATGCCTAGACAGAGGGCTGGAGGGCAGAATAACTAACCGCATCGTCGGCACAGAGTGTGCGTCTTGTTGTGACGCTTACCGAAGCTGGAGGTACCCTTCGCTGTTGAGATACATTAGCAAGAACTACGAAAACCTTCTCGGGGGAATGCTGTCGTTTCACGAGCAGCTGACGGGCGGCAACGTACTCATCTTGGCTGTGGTGTTTGGGCGGTTAGTTGGATGGCGATCGAGAAATTCTCAATTTGGGAGACCTTTTTTGGCGGAGTTGCGAATTTACAACCCTAAGGAACGGAAGGTGTGGGCGTGCTTAGCTGATCATGTGATTGCCGGAATTGTGTCCCACGTGACTGGGGCAAGAATGATTGTGGGAGGCGCCTTCCATTTCCATTTATGATTTTTAGTGGCTCCATATGGTGGAACAGGTGCTGCATATGCAGGTCAGAGATGATTGGTTCATACTTGAAGTACACCACCGAGTTCTAACATTGCTTTATTGTCAGGCCCTTGTATAGGTATGTTGTTATTTTCGGTCACAATGTAAACCAGATATCCATGAACATTAATCATCATTTAGGTATCTCGCACATACAATAATAAGTATCCTTTCCATATAGCAAACACAGCCTGGACCATAACGCCTCCAATATCCATCAAACCCGATTTCTTAGTTTCCAAAACATATCTTATCTTATCTTGACATCTTCTACCATTTACAGCGTTCACATCTCAATTCCAGCTTGAAGGCCCAATGAAAGATCCTTGCGGCACCGACTTTGAAACCGCATGAGTCTTCCAATCCATTGTCTCCAGAGCACCATGGTTTCCCCACCAGTTTGGAGGAGATGCACTCGTCAAGTACAGTGTGAAGAAGATCACCATGGTTGACACGATGAGGCCACAATCCAGGGCCGCTGAAGTGACGTAGTTGTACTGGAGCCACCAGCCAGTGTATCTCCTCTTGACGAAGCGGTTGAAGAAAGTACCCACTAAGCCCCAGCATAGATAGATGTAGACGGAAGCCGGGGGCAGCATACCAGCACCACCATAAATAAGGGGGGTGCTGACATATCGCCAGATTGAGCGAGGCCACTTGCGGGCAAGAAGCCATGTTATAATGGGTGTAACGGCGCCCACCAACCAGAACCACTGCAGAGATGAGTAGATTGCGCCGTGGCTGAAGATGCGTGCCGGGCCAATGGCTCCCCAGATGACAGATGCTGTATAGAAGACGCGGCCACCTGGGCAGGTGTAGTTGTTGGGCTGGTCGATGGAGCAAACGTCAGGGATGTGTCCCAAGGCCCAGTTCATCACACATATCTGCACTATAGCCGACCAGATTGATGCGACTAGCTGTGATGAAAACATAACCCGAGGAGGAACCTTCATGTAATGACCGAGCTTGAGATCCTGCGCGAAGTAGAGTGCCTGGCCCATGCAGATGTAACCATAGTTCTTGAACATCATCATAGCCATGGGACGGCCAGGGACCATGTAACCGATGATGAACTCGGTAAGAACGTTAAGACCAAGTTGGATATTGGTGATAGCCTGGATGACACCGATGGGGATCAACCACAATACGGGAATGAGAAGGCAGATGAAATATGCCCAGACTGGGAATCCAGTCGGCCAGCCAGCAATCACTCCGATAGAGATGGCCACCATGACAACGAAAAGAGCTATTAATGATTAGTGTTATCCGACATTGGCTTTATTGCAAGACTTGACTCACCAGCATACCACCAATCCTCTGCATCTCGGTATTTCTTCATCAAGCGCATGTGAACGTCATCCTCCTGGTTGCGGGCAAGCTTGAACTGTCTCCAGATCTCGTGTCCGTGGTAGAGTACAACGTGTACGACAACAGCCGTGACAGCAGCAAAGGACAATCCATACGAAAGAGCGAACTGCGTGGGCAGGAAGAGAGGCGAGTACTCTTTGTATGCTGTTTCGTTGAAGTGGAAGTTACTGTCGAGAATCCTTGAAACATTGTAGATGGCACCTGTGTTGTCGTATGACTCGGATGATTGGACTGGGAAGTAATCCGCATACCAAGTGCCTGTGAAATGGATACCCATTGATATGCAGATGAAGAAGACAACAATACCCACGAGAACGTTGGCAATGGCGTGGAAAGGCGGGATCAAGGGGGACTGCAAGTAACCGCTGTACACGGTCCAGTCGAAGGAGGTAGGCATCAAACCATAGCCACTCATGCCGCCAAAGACCTTGTTGACAGTGACATTGTGAGGAGCGATCCAGCAAACCCATGTGAAGTAAGAGAGGCCCTTGAAGATCCAACCTGGAAACCAGTACCAGACGAAACCTCCACATCCCACAATCAAGAACCATCTATATCGCCCCACCTTCCAGCCGTTGGTCTTGGTAGGGTCTGAACCGGAATGGTCATGAAGCGTATAAAACAGAGCGCAATTGACCAAATCAGTGGGCCAGATCATGGCGGCGGGCCAGACCAAAAAGCGACGGGCCAAACCAGCCAGTCCATAACCAGTGCAAAGGGTAGTAATGCCAAACAGGATTTGGAAAGCCCAACCAAACTTTTGGCCATAGAAGACCTCTTGGGCAAGAAGCACATCAGTCGCATAGAGGACGCCACCACCGTACGCAGCCTGGTTACAGAAATTAGTCGCGATTCAAGCAGAGGAGAGATTTGATCTTACATTAGACATGGCGACGATTACCACATGCTCCTTGTAGTTGAATTTACCAGGCTTGAGATTGAACTTGAGACCGAACAAGTTCCATTCGCGATTTGGCATAACCAAGTCCCAGCCCAGACCCATAGGATAGGCGACAAGCTGGACGACATAGGTAGTGACGGTGACACTGGGGTTTCGCAACGAGAAGAGCATGTTGACACCAGAGCCGATGGTGCATAGAATCAAGCCGATTGTCCACGCGCGGATAGTGTTGGCAGGCACATCAACATCGTAGTTTCGGACGACAGACCGGACCTCAGGATAGGGACTATTGTCCTCCATGAGCGCGTGCTCAATTTCAATCCCCTTCTCGGCATTTCCAGTCGCGATAGCGGCGTCGACATCTGTAAGATCATCGATGGGCATATTAGGGTCGAACTTGTGAGACTTCTCGAACTGTTGAAGGTTCTCAAGATAGTCGCGACCGGAGGCGGAGACGGTCTCGAGAGGGCCCGGGATAGGAATAATATCCTCGGCCTCGTGGCGCTTGCGAAACAGAGAGGGCGCCATGGCGATTGATATCGTCGAGTCGAGCGACGGAGGATTAGAGCGGCAGCGACACGACAGCGAACCGACGGCGACTCGTGGGTTTGGAGCCCGCTATGGCAGCGATAGCAACGACAGCTGCCTTGATCTTTTGGTGTTGTGAGGCGATGTTGGAGCAAGAAAGGAAGCCGACAGCGGCTGCTGCTCTATGGGTGTGGTTATACAGACCAGGACTGGACTGGGGGGGATCTCAGCCCCAAGGACAAGACAAGGAAGGCCTGAGGAGAAAGGGTCGCTCCCCGCGAAGAGAGCGATTAACACTGTCATCAGGACCCGGTTCTAGACGACTTGAGCCGTAGTGCACCTTAGGCGCGGGCAACGGCACACAAGAGAATCTGGACCACCTTCTGAATTGGGCATAGATTCTGCCTGGGGCCATGTCGACTGCATTAGCAGGTTCAATGGTGAATGGTCTCTGTGGCCTCTCACAGTCGTATGATTCGGACCTTTTGTTTTATGTCAAAGAATACCATTCGCCAATAAATTCATGTTCGATTTCTTCTTCAGCGGCAGTTGCAGCTGCACTTCCAGCGGCATTCCCAAAAACCCAAACCCATTTTAATGCTTCAATTAGGGGAATCTTCAGTGGCTATTGACTTTGGCCAAGTGCCTGGCCATTGTGGTGAGTGCCTAGCATGCCCAGACCATCCCCCAATGTTACCTCAGGCATTAGCACACCATTCTGTTATCTTCACTCACCCAATGAGCATAGGCTCAGATGGCGTTCAAACCTTCAGAGCGCTGCTTATCTCCAGCCTCTCCGGGGTTAGCCTCGGTCCACAAGATAACCGTGATGGGCGTGATAATTCGCTGACTGGTACGTGCCAGTTTCAAAACTTCAATACCAACCTGGCACTTTTGTCTACATAAACGGCACCACCGACTGTCCATCAAATGTCAACGACGAGCCGAGTGCAATTGCTTACCGGTAATTGTCGATTAATCATTAATTCAGGGTCCATACATACTTGAGAGTGCCGATCTACTTGACCATGACACCGGGATTTGTATCTCGATTTGAGACTACTTCTGGAATCTTGACTTAAATATACACGGAACCTCCCAGCTATGTCTTCTCAGGGCTCGCGCTGTCGGTATTTTTTCCAGCTTACACTCTCAAACACGAGGTGGCAATGGCTGGGAATTAGCTCCTAACTTGCTTGTTCCATACAATGTCTCTAAAGGCGAGTTTCAACAAAAGGTCCTTCGTAAAAAGGTTCCATTCATCTCTGATCAGCCTCTATCACGTGGCGAACTTTTGTTCAGCATGGCTCACGCTGTAACCAAAAATGCTGGAACCTTTGATCAGGCCACTCAAGACTTATGAAATCTCTGCTAACGGAGCCAACGCAACATTTGGCATTGCTCAACAGGAGACTGCTAACTTTTGCAAGCAATAGCTGCACTATTATAGTATTTTATTGTTTGGATGGCAAAATTGAGCCATGCTACCAAAAGTTTGCGCGAACATATGAAAGCCGCGGAATCCTTCAACCATAATTTAGACGAAGAATACCTGAGAGAACCGGAATTTCTCATTGACACAAGAATGTCCCTTTACGTTCCTATGTAGTGCATCTGCTCCTTCATTGTGCTATTCGTTTCCCTCAATTCTGATCTTATATGTGTGACATTTCACGGTAGCTAACTTCCCCGGGTTTTAGAGCTATATGTCCCAACAGCAACTGCTATAACACTGAATTGCTTTATAGAAAAGATGTCTTCTTTCACAGTGGACTTGCCAGCCAGTGGGGACTACCAGAGGAAAAGATTACCAGATGAAAAGATTACCAGATGAAAAGGATTATCAGAATAAAATGACCATCAGAAGAACATGGCCATTTCCAAATCTGTCGATTATCACGATCTCGTGTAGCTTCGCTAAGAGCATCAAGATACGCAGACATTCCTATCTGACCTCAGGTCTATATAGGCACTTAGTACATAGCATTACTCTTTTGTAAATTCCAGTATTTTTGTCTCATAAAGGTGTTGTAAACATGCATGCATGTAAGAAGCTAGCTAATTCGAATAGAAAAAGGCAATTACATAACTTACCTAGGTAGGTGACGCATACTCTGTTGCCTGCCTGGCTTCACCGCAAGCCTTTGTTGCCTTATACTCCAACTTGATACGTTCAGCGAATCCTTCGACTAAACACCAGCCGCGGGGTAAACATTCTCCTGCGCCCTGCATCCTACACTTCGCACCAGACCATCAACATCATGTCGACCACTCCAGGAGTATCCATTGACAAGGACGGGAAGAAAAGATTCATCCCGCTCGAAAACAACCCCGAAGTCTTCAACAAGCTCATATACAGCCTCGGAGTGTCCGAGAAGCTCGGTTTCTACGATGTGTATAGCGTTGATGAGCCTGAGTTACTGGCCATGATCCCTCGACCAGTCCACGCATTGGTTTTCATCAGTCCAGCACCCATGTGGGCTCGGGTTCGTGAGAGCGACCCAGGTACAGAAGAGCTGACTTACGATGGCTCTGGCCCCGATGAGCCCGTCGTATGGTACAGGCAGACTATTGGGCACGCTTGCGGTCTCATCGCTCTCCTCCATAGCGTGAGCAACGGTACAGCTAAGAATTTCATCAATCCAGGCTCGGAACTTGAAAAGATTCTCAAAGAGACACGGGACCTCAAGCCTCTTCCACGCGCCAACTTTCTTTACAATTCTATCGAGCTCGAGAAGGCCCACATGGCTGCGGCAGTGACAGGCGACACTATAGCGCCCGCAAGCCAGGAGCCGGTAGGTTATCACTTCATCAGTTTTGTGAAAGGGGCAGATGGACATTTATATGATCTCGAGGGTGGATGGTGTGGACCAGTCGATCGCGGTATGTTGGATGAAGGAGACGATCTCCTGGGTGACAAGGCACTGGAGGCTACCGTCAAGAGATACACCAAAGTTGCGGACGGAAACCTCGAGTTCAGTATCATCGCTTTATCGACTATTCCGAGCGAGGAATAGATGAGGGTCTATGGAGTCTGCTCAATCGCAAAGAAACAAGGTTGCTGATGGGTTATCTATTCCTTGGAACTCTTGTGATGCCAGGGATGTTCGTAGGTTTCGTCTAGCATAAAAGGGAACTAGGTTTCCATCTCCTGTGCAGAAATTAGGTCAATGAGCTCTGGCCGTTGTATATATGATACCTACGACATCCGTTCCCTACCTGCCGGGCGAGTGGCTTTGTATTGATCAAGATACATTCGACTAAGATATAGCATAGCGTTCCTCACCAGCCATCAAATTACAAGTCTCTGATAATCGTTGCAGAAGTTTTCTGGCCATCAGGGAACAAAGTCAGCCTATTCATTATTAAGGCGAAGCTGGTATTAGATCAACAACTTGCTCTATCTCGCTGCAGCAAATTGAATTGGAACTGGTTTGCCGATCACAGTCTCTATATACTCGAGATGGGAAGCATTGCACTTAACATACAATACCCACCTCTGAATAAAGAGTTGTTTCTCCAGATATCAGAAACAACAACTGCATCTTCTCTGAACTTGATGTGCGAGCCCCTATTGTACTAGATGCTCGGAAATATGGGATTCACAAATAATGGCCTGGCGGTGTTAAACCTCTTCGAGGGCATATTAAAACTTAAGAACTACAATGATCTTCTCTAACAGCATAGACACCGCCCAAGCGTGAGATTGTCACATTATCCTGCGCCATGGTGTATTATAGATAGCACACCCAGGTCCAAGCTTAGGATGTAGATATTCTTTCAAGTTGCCAAAGTCAGATCTATGTTAATAGTAGGACTTCTAATTTCATCTAATATTTGTTCCGATATTACTCCATACTTCAGCAGAGATCATGGAGACTTATCGAACCAGGAATGTCTATACACTACGTCGTATAGCGGTCTGCGTAACTAGTTTCTAACTCAGCTCCCTCACATTGATGAACACCAGTTGATAACCTACTCTGGAATATAGAGTATTGCCGGTTCTCTTAGTGACAGACAAGGTATTGGGTGCTCGGTGTGACATTCGCTTTCGACCGATGACTCCGCTAACCGTATTGTACCACTTCAAATCCATGTTTTACGAGCGTGTAGTTTTCACAAGTAAATCTCATGTTTACATTCACATAACATCTAACGCGTACTTCTGGCATAAAGTCAAGACCTGCTGGAGAAAAATAACTTAGATCCAGGGCTTGGTGTGGGCTTCTTGTCAGGCAGTATGTATGACTTGAACTTTCCAGAGTTAAGACTTGATGAAACAGTCGGCAACAATTATAAAATATCCTTAAGTACATTTTACCGATTATTTCTGACCTGTTAGGTCGTCCTGCCTAGATATGTCCTCTATCTTCAGCACTTCACATGTTGCAACCCCCGTGTTTGGTCAACTGCTGACGGTCAAACTCGATGATGATAAGCAAGACCTGGATTTACCAGTCAAACTTAAAGAAGACTGTTTCAATGCTGTGTTCTTGTTGTATGCAATAACTCTTCTAGTGGCTGCCTCCATTATCACACATACCATTGAAAAAGCTGAGCCCGCAGTGGGCAGTCGGAACGCGGCAGTAGGCCTGTTCCAGACATCGTCGGGTATGCAACTGGCCGCTTGACACTCTGTGATACATACGCACAAGCTTCAACCTTCCGAACTTTGTATGACAGTAACGTTCTGGGCTTGTTCTTATCATTTGGATACAGATTACTCTGATGGGGCTCTGTACACCCCCATGGCCATGTCTCAGTGATTAACTTAGCAACAGCAACATGGAAAACTGTCAGTCCACTGCAGTGATGTTCAATCACGATAAATGCTGGGCTATCTATCTCCATATCCCGTTCTCGCTGTTGGCCGAGGTCGGGATACTGGTGGCTTCGAATCACGGCCGTTCAGATTAGTAGCGTAACACGAGTTAATCTAGAGCCCGCCCGGACAACCACGAATGAGGCTCTCTCTTCAAATACGAAAGTGTCTCATGCGTTGCTAGGATGTGTGCTGTTACTTGTTAACGATAAGACACGGGAGGTGTGCAACTACACGCTTATCTCTCAGGAGGATCACAGTGGCTTACAGCTTGGCATTCAGGCTGAGTCGATGAATGTCTGGGGCATGCCTACTTGTCTATGATTTATACTCTTTTTAGCCTCTAGCACATCAGATGTAGAATTATAAGTCAGTTATTATCATCTTCCTATGCAATGATCCATAGTAGCTCGTATGCCTACCCTGTACTGAGCAAACCTTTGAGAGTTCCCAAGTTCAGATGCGCACTTCCATGGCCCTAGTTGGTCTCCGGCCTCCAGTGAGGTCCCCATGCTCACCGGAAACTGATTGCATGCATATTCTAGGTGAAGCCAATATTGGACAGGTATCTTAGTACGGGCCAAAAAGTGACAGACAGCTTTGGCAGGATTGAAGAATAAAGCCAATTGGGCCTTGTCACGCCACCTACCCTGCACTCGAGTGATCAAGGAAGGGGTTGAGAGAAGAAGCTAATGTCAAAATATATCCAGAAATGTAGATCTTTGCGTCGTTCAGCCAAATGATTCAACATCCTCTTCTGTCTGTGTGTTCTAATTAGACATCGGAACACATTGTCAGGTAGTAATCAGTCGTGACAGGCTTTCTGAGACATGGACAATCAGCCGCACTCATGCCTGCTCTTATCTCGTGAACCATGAACGGACACGGACAAGCCCACAGAAACATGCGAGATTCTAGAAATCCCATAACAAGACCCGCCTGAGTAACAATATTGGTGACGACCCAACGACTCCCCTGTGATGTCAAATTTAGCACATGCCCCATCTCACCTAGCTGCTGGGTCCGTCCATCCAGCGCAACGTCGACCAGGGCTATCTAATTAGGACATGATAGGCGCGGTGCGGTACCTAACATCATTCAGACTTTCTGTGATTGTGATGGTTTTGGAGCACAGCAGTAAAGCCGCCGGAAGAAACGGGCCAACGCGGAGTAAATGGCCCGTAAGTTAAGGTGGAGGATTGATTGCTGGTATTGAGCATGAAATATTAGTTGTTTTATTACCGAGGATACCATCAAGATGTGCCCGTTGACGAACAGGAGAATGCCCAATAACGTTACAGGGATCCGTCATTTCGAAATCAAGATTTAGGCGATGTGTAAGCGAGGACAAAGTTGGTGCACACATAACTACGGAGTAACAATAATGGGTGCATATTCATCGTAGATCGTGCCAGGCATCAATGGTGATATCCGGGAGGACTTGATATCATGATGAGAGAGCTGGTTGGACCATGCGCCGGAGCTTCTCCTTTATTAAACTGTAGATCTGCATCTTACTATAAGGATCATCGATAGGTGCGCTGTCGATAGTTGGAGCCAGCATGCATGCATGATTGGAGACGGAGCAAGACCCTTGAAATGACAACGGAAGTACATGTCATCCCAGGCTCATGTTGCAGTCCAATATTTGAGGCGATAGGAAACAAGAAATGCGGTCTATATCAAGAAATAAGGCCCAGGTAGGAAGAAGATCTGTGATATATTAATTGAGCCGCGGTAGATGATGCAGCCGGGGGTGTAGAGCGCGGTACTAGAGAGACAGGCTCAGCCAGTCATGCCGAAAGTAATGGATCCAATGTCAGGAGCAAAAGGGAGAGGAAGAGAGTTTGGGTTCATTCCTCACAAGATGGACAAGATCGGATCAGGTAGACTAGGTAAGGATGGTGCAAATCTCGGTGTACATTCATTTATCCATCAGTCAATAACTCCCAAGGTCGGTAGCCGGCAACAAAGGCAGGCCTACCAGGTAAAGCCGGCAGATCGACGATGAGGTTTGGGGAGACCAACATGACTGGTCGACTCGGCGGGTCAAGCAAGAACCAACATGGATGGCTAGCTCGAACGGTCTCTCCCGGGGTCTGGGAGCCTGTGGACACTGGAAACGAAGCCGTTTAGTAGTAGCAGCAGCACTACAGAGTAGCGCTGAGCCTCGCCAGACTAAGAGTGGCTTCGTGGCGCGCGTACGTTAGAGCCACGGCCGTTATCCTTGACCCCGGCCTCTTTTTCACCAGTGCAGGTTGAGAACCAAAAACTCGTCCCATGTCTATTTCGCCGTCCTACTAAACTAAACAATCAAAAACAGTCTGGCCCTGTTTAAATTGACGTCATTGACTGTCATGCCCTTGCACTCCGGGCTATCCGGGGGATTGGGCAACTTTATCAGCATTGAGCCCATGCCAATACCCCCTGCTCCTGTTG